>JAWDEX010150433.1:0-22735 GCA_035221805.1 Trichilia hirta | reverse complement strand
CAATGTTAGATAACATGAATAATTTGCATAAATAAAATTAAAACTAATAGGAATCAAGTCTCTAATTTAAAAATAAAAAAATAAATTACATAAATTTAAAAGGCTAATGGGACAAAATTTTTCATTTAAAATAAACTAATAAGAAAATAAATAACATATATAATTTAAATTATGTAATTAAAGAATACACGAAGATAAAATCTCTCACAAGAATTAAGTTATATAATTAAAATATGAATAAGAACAAAGTATTTTATTTAAAATAAAAATAATAAAAATTAAATAACTTGTACAATTTAAATTACGTAAATTAAAGAACACATGCGAATAAAATCACCTATGGGAATTAAATTGCATAATTAAAATACAAATGTAGACGAGTAACCCATTTAAAATAAAAATAATAAAAATTAAATAATGTACATAATTAATTATGTAAACTAATAAACAAGTGAGGATAAAGCCTTTCATGTAAATTAAAATACAAATAAAAACAAATTACCCCATTTAAAACAAAATAATAAGAATTAAATAACATAATTTAAATTACATAAATTAAAGAACACATAGAAATAAAGTCTTCCACAAAAATTAAATTGTGTAATTAAATACAAATAGAAATAAGATATCTCACTTAAAATAAAAATAACAAAAAATTATATACAAATATTTAAATAACAAAAAAAATAAAGTATAAGAAACTATATAAGCATAAAATAAATCAAAATAAAAGAAAGAAGAAAAAGTAGGAATTTTATCCTTGTTTTATGATTCAAAATTTATTGTACTTAGAATTTTATTTTATTTTTTTTTTTTTTTTTTAATCTCCGCTAAGACAACCAAATACAACAGTTAATTTAAAATAAACTCTAAAAATCATACTTTTATCTCCATATACATTTGCCATAAATAGAAACAAAACCTAGAACCTTAACTATAGATAATGTAAGCTTTTATAGAAAAGATAGCACAGAGAAGAAAAAGACGAAACTTGCTGCTGCACGAAGAAGAGAATCGACGGCTACGAAAATCCTTGAGTTTCAGAGTGCAAGAGCTTCAGCGTAAAAATTGCAAGGTAAAAGAAAATAGCAAGGAGAAAGGGCTCTATTTATGGGAAAAAATTTGAAACCCTGGCCTTTAATTGAACGAAGGGCTCTGATGTCTCCAAAGCAGTACCAACATAATACGGCCCTAAATAGAAAATCTCTCTTCATCTCTTAGGCAGTTTAAAATTACCTACACGGCTGAATTTTTTTTACACTTCGAAAATTCTTTGAAACAAAAAATTGGGTCATTAAATAAACTCCTAATAAATATTACATCACTAAAATAAAATTTTACATTTATAATATTATTTATATACATTAAGATATAAATTAACATATTTAGCATAATAATTTGAGACTTAAGCTTCCAAGTGATCTAACTTGATGATTAAGCATGATGTGACGGTTACTTAGCGTTTGTTTCGTATTTAAATTTTAGAATTATATTATTTTTAAGAGTCTGGGACAGTCAAAATTTTATCTTATGTTTGGTATCATTGACGTATAATTCTTATACATACATCTTCATCGACATAAGACAGATAGATGCTGTGTGATCTGCGAACACATATTTTAAGAGTGGGTGTCTAATTTCGTGTATAACTGGACAGCACAATAATAATTGAGTACCAAAATTTTTTCGTCATCCAAAAAAAATTAAATTTGAGAATTAAAGCATTACTTGAATACATTATGTTAATATACAAATTTAACCTATCATACGGGACATATTCATATCTATAAATCATGTCATCCTCAACTCAGTCTCTTCAAGAAATAAACTTTAAAACATCGTTTTCCAGTTTCCAAACAAACTTGAAAAAATAAATTGAATTTTCAATGATGTACCTAAGGATCACGAGGGTATACAAGAAATAATAAAGACCCTAGCAACCTATATTTTTAATTAATAAATAAATAATTTATTTATTGAATATTCTTCTCTCTCTTTCTCTTACTTCCTCTTCGACATTTATTAAATTTTACATTTTTTTAATCCATATATATATATATATATATATACTCGTTGTGGTCCACGTAGTTAACTTTACACGGCACTAGTGTTTTGTCAGCAGTGCTAAACTGCTTATAATACAATTTTTTTATATAAAAATACAAATTAAGGTGATATTATTAATTATCATATAATTTAAATTATTTTTTATTAATCAATTTATTTGCAATAATTTGTATTTCTACTATTATTTTTGTTTTATAAATGAAACATATTTCAAATTTATATTTTAAATGACATAATTAGTGAGATGATATTAATTACTAAATAATAAATTTTTAAAATTATTTCATATACTTTTTTAAAAAAAAAATTAGTTTATTACATATTTTAACTACTCAATTTCATTTGAGATGCATATATTCATAGTATTACACTTTATATATTGTAGATTTAGTGGGTCCAAAAAGTGTTTACTTATTTATTTTGTAAAATATTGTGTGCATATATATATATATATATACATACATACATATACTTTTAATATGATATTTTTTAATTTAATAATAAATTTTACTAATTTTAAAATAATTTATTACACTATTTTATCATTAGATCAATCAATAACACGTATTTGGAATCACAAATTTTTAGATATTGGAGCTAAAACTACCCTGCATCAAAGTTAGTATTAGAATATAATTTTATAAAACAATAATATTGTTCGTTTTAAATTTTTATTTTAAGATAAGACAACAAATAAATTGATATTCATCATTGAATAATAAATTTTTATAATTTTAAAAATAATTTATTGCATTATTTTACTGTTTAATAATTTTATACTATCACATTTAGAATGAATAAGATTAGTGTTTATTAACCTGAGTACCAATGGTAAATGTGATAGGGTACAGGAAACAAAAATAAGGAAAGCCAAGGTGTAGATTTCCATGGACTTGAAAGGGAAAGTAAACTTTAAGGTTTGATGAATTCAGATATTGCTTTGCTCTGCTCCATCCAAGTGAAAAAGAAGAAGATGACAATTTTTAATTCACAACAAACAAAAGAAAAAGAAAAAGAAAGAATGTGAAGATTTTGAATTGATAGGGCAGGGTAATAATACAATAATAATTAATAACCCAGTTGGTGAGGTGAACTTAAAAGGTATCACGAGATTCTTGGCTTTAGCTTTGCTTTTCCTTAAGTTGGATTTCTATCATAATCCAGACAATATTCCCAGTCAGGAATGGAACAGTAACGAAAAAAGCACTCCAACCTCCTCTGCTCTGCTATAAACACACTCTCTCTCTCTCTCTCTTTATTAACTTCTTATTCAATGTTGAATATGTAACCATTACAATTTGCATTTATTTGTACTTGATTCAGCTTATATACACAAGTAATTAACATAATCATAATCAATCTGTGCTCCAAGATTTACGTATCTTTCCTTGGCTCAGAATTCAGTAGTTAGTCATGATCTTATGATAAATATTGAGAGAATACAAAGCAAGATAAGCTAGTTACTGAAATGGGATGCTACAATTAATATATATTTACCTAGCGACCGTCAGTTAGCTTGAAGACAATATAAATTTTCTCAAAGCAACTGTAAAAATTATTATTATTTAGTGTAAGATTTACAATATTATCTGCAGACACTCGATTTGCCATAACTAGTAACGCTAGTTTTCAGTAACATCCCTGAAAATACCCTTGTAGTTTTAAGATTATTTTTTATTTTTTTTAATAATAAATATCTTCTGAAATTTAAACTAACTACAAAATATGAATTTTTATAGTATAATTATCATTATATTCCTAATTTTTATAAAAATATGAATTTTTAATGGTATTTTTAAAAATAATACAATTAAAATTTGTATTTTATTAAATCTTAAGGTGTACATGTTCTGTAGCTATAATGTTAAATGTTAATAAATTAATTATTAATTTGTTTTTATTATTGTTATCATCATATATTATTGTTGTTATCCTAAAAATTTTGAATAATTTGTTATAATTAAATTGAAATTTGGCAGTAGTTATAAAAGTTTATTTTCAATATTAATATTCTTATAATAAGCAATGGATTAATAGTATTAAAAAATAATAAAAATGTAATGATATTTATAAAAAAAAAATATATTTTATTAATATATTATTAAATATAAATTTTTATGTTATGTAATACTAAAAATATTTTTTTATAAAATTTCAAAATTTATATATATGAAATTTTAAAATTCAAAAATTTAAAAATTTTTACTTTTATAAAAGTTAGAAGTATAATAATAATGACATTATAAAAATAATAATAATGCAAGAGAGTATTTATTATTAATTTTAAATTTTAAAAAATATTTGTTATTAATTTTAAATTTTAAAAAAATATTTGTTAAAACTTATAATTTTGTAAAATTAGAGGGATGTTTATCATTCACCTTTTTTACAGTTCAGCTGCCAAATTGCGGCAAATAGGCTGTCCACCTGTGAAGGTAGCATATGCTTCTTGGGACCACATCTTAAATATTAACAAAAATTGCAATTATCCCTTCCGATTTTTATAGCAAGGGCCGTTAGATTTTACTGAGATTATTACTATTTTTTTAAATGAACATTAAATTGCCAGCCCTCCATACTTGAATGAGATTGAAAGCTATGCTGTCATGGCTCATACAAAACAAGCCAAATAAGGGCTTAAAAGTTTATGAAATGGTAAAAATTCGGAGCCATCAACCATCACTAAATGGGTCAGATAGGAACATGCGATGCACTCATCTTTTACAACTTGGTTAGGCAACCTGAGGGAGGCAAAGAATAATTAAAGACTCAATGAGCAAGATGATAATATTAATAGAGAGGGAAGCTTAAAACCCATTTCTTATATTATTATTTTTCAATATTCAAGCTAAAATGGAGCAAAAATGATTTTATCTATACAAGGTTCTGTGGGTTTTATTTTATTACATAACATGCCACGTGTCACGATATAAGGCTAAGTGCACGGAATTATACGTTTTCCATTTGACAGGCTCAAATGTTATCCGAGCATCCGAGTACGAATAGAGACAAGTCGAGCCAACTATTGTAGTGGTGATTTAATGTAACGTTCAAAGGCTAGCTCAGCAACGGCGTGTCGCAATCTTCTCTTTTTCTCTCTTTCTCTCTCTCTCTTTATCTGCTGTGTTGCGGAGTGCTGATTCTATAAAAAGCTATTACCCTATTTCCTCTGCAACGTCGTCTTCGCTCTTTTTCTCACAACAAACTATAGTTGTTTGATTGCGTCATTTTTTTCTTTTCCGTTTGATTTCTCGGGAAAACAAACTACACCCAGGTGACAGAGAAAAAACAAGATGCATTCTAGGGCGAATGGTGTGGCTTGGATGGAAGATAAAGAACATGAAGATGCAGCTTCGTGGACCAGGAACAACAACAACAGTAACAGCAACGCCAACGCCAACAATATGAACAACGACAATGGTGTAATAGAGAACGACGAAGAGATGGGTTCACTTTCTGGCTTCAAGTCCATGCTTGAAGTGGAAGATGACTGGTATGTTACGGGTAATACCAGTATAAATAACCATCAAGATATCACATTTTCACCTCCAAATCTCGGGGACCCAACAACCGATAATCTACTGCTGAACACGGTGGATTCTTCATCTTCTTGTTCACCATCTTCTTCTGTTTTCAACAATCTTGATGCATCTCAAGTACACTACTTTTTGCCTCAAAAGAACACTTTTTCTTCTTTCATGAATGTGGTGTCTAACAACAACTGTTTAGAGCATGGTTTTGATTTGGGTGAAATGGGTTTTCTTGACACACAAGCAACACACGCTTTAAATAGAGGAACTGGTGAGATTTTGAGTGGTTTCAATGATTTAAGCGCTAATAATCAGATGAATGCAAGTAATTTATGTACTGATCCACAATTTGGAACGACCCGTATGCATCAATTGCCGGAAAATACTACTAGTTTCACGGGCTTTCGAGGTTTTGATGAGAATAATGGGAGTTCACTGTTTTTGAATAGGTCTAAACTGTTAAGGCCACTCGAAACTTTCCCTTCAATGGGAGCACAACCAACTCTTTTTCAAAAAAGAGCTGCTTTGAGGAAAAACTTAGCTGATAATGGGACCAATTTAGGGGGTTTAGGTACACAAAGTAGTCAAATTTTGAGTGGAATTGATAGTGATAAAGGGAAGAAAGAAATGAATGAAGATAATGACAGAAAACGGGAATTCAATGCAAGTGACGATTTAGACGATGTGAGTATCGATGGGTCAGGTCTAAATTATGATTCTGATGAGTTTATTGAGAATAATAAGGCGGAGGAAGTGGCTAAAAATGGAGGGAGTACCTCCAATGCGAACAGCACTGTTACTGGCGGAGACCAGATGGGGAAGAAGAAGGGTTTGCCAGCTAAGAATCTGATGGCAGAGAGGCGACGCAGGAAGAAGCTCAATGATAGGCTATACATGTTGCGGTCTGTTGTTCCAAAGATTAGCAAAGTAAGAATTTCTTTTTTACATTATTTTCTCGTGATCCAAGTATGAATTGCTTTCTTTTAGATTCTTATTTCTCGTGAATCTGAGAATCATTCTTATGATTTAAGCCCTTGGAATCATCCTTCATTTTTTTTCTTGTTGCTGCTTTTTATTGATTGAGTAGCATATTTTGTTTTTGGTGTTCCAAAATGCTGGAAGAAACTGGAATTAATTTCTCTCATCGGGAATCTGGTAAAGAGGTTTAAATTTCACCATTATTATTTAGGCCACTTGCAGGGAAATAAATTCTTAATTATGTACTATTTCCAAACTAAAGGTTTAAACTGCATGTTTCTTTATATTTTTTGTTTAGGCAAAACCGGCCAATGCTTTAACTACATATTTATATTTAGATTATAGTTTGGTTAATTCTGAGGCTACCATTTAATTTGACAGTGAGTGAAAGTTCCAAACTTTAAAAGGAATCTTTAGAAGTTGCAGATATCAAGACTTAGAGCTAGAAATATAATTATTTATTTTTTGAATTCATTTTCGCTAGCACGCTGTCTTCTAGAAATCTAGCTGCTTGAATAGTAATAGATATGTGGTGATCCAAAAAGACAAAGAATAATGGTCTATAGGGATTCACATTTTTCAGTTGCTTCATAGAAATGATATTATGTGAGTTATTTTGCCTTTTATGCTTACAGATGGATAGGGCTTCAATTCTTGGGGATGCGATTGAGTACTTGAAGGAACTTCTCCAAAGGATCAATGACCTTCATAATGAATTGGAGTCAACACCTCCTGGCTCAGCTTTGACTCCAACAACAAGCTTTCACCCATTGACTCCTACACCACCTACCTTGCATAGCCGCATTAAGGATGAACTTTGCCCCAGCTCATTGCCGAGCCCCAATAGCCAACCTGCTAGGGTATAAATCTTTCGCCGGAAATTTTCTTCATCTCTTATTTTGGTTTCTGTTTCTTCAACTAAGATGTTCAGCTTCTACTTTTCTACTTGTTCAAGGTCAACATGAACCATACTGAAATTTACCAAATTTCTGCCACTAAATTTGTTTGATATGCTTTTAATTGACAATTTTGGTATTTGCCGCTTGTATAGGTTGAAGTTAGGTTGAGAGAAGGAAGAGCTGTAAACGTTCACATGTTTTGCATTCGTAGACCAGGTCTCCTACTCTCCACAATGAGGGCATTGGATAATCTTGGACTCGATATCCAGCAAGCTGTCATCAGTTGTTTCAATGGTTTTGCCATGGATATTTTCCGAGCTGAGGTACAATTTCTATATGCTAAAAGCAACTTTACCCAGGTCATTACATCACAAATGGCCCAACTTGCCCCTGCATATTTAAGCAGCATGCGTTAAAAAAATGAAAACTTGAAAGGTACAGGTATAGTAATTCTATAGTTTCTGTTAAATATCCCAGATTCATCCTGATAGTTTTATTAGAAAACCATGGTTTATATCGTATGTACAGTGTCACATCATTTGTATCCACGATTTGAACTTGTTTAATTGTGCATCAAATATGTCGTAAATCACCGAGGGGAGGAAAACACATTAATTTGGTATGAGAATGATTTCCCGTTGTTAATATGTACCTCCAGTATGGTCTCTGTTCACTTCGGTCACCTACGTATTTACTAATATGTTTCTATTATTCAGCAATGCAAGGAGGGCCCAGACGTTCATCCAGAGCAAATCAAGGCAATACTCTTGCATGCAGCAGGCTCCCATGGGATGTAAATTTCATTAACTCCCAAAGTTGCTCGTCTCTGGGAGCACCGAAGCCGTTTATCATCTCATATGTTGCTTTTTCCTAGCCGACCACCACCTTCGACCTCTACACTAAAACTTTAGTTAGTAGCAAATGCATTCCAGTTTAGCTTTTCTGAAGAATTGAACGTTAGTCTCTTTTTGCTTTCGCAAATATTGTCTTTCAAAGTTCAGTCATATATCCATTTCCAATCGTTAGCAATGAATTTCAATTCTCGTAATCCAAATTGACATCGTCGGGTACGCCCGATTTGTTTATCATGAACATTGGATGATGCATGGGTACGTCATAAAACTAAAATACCTATAATTTTCTACACTTATAGAGCATTTGTCCTATTTGTTTATCCCGAACATTGGATGATTCATGGGTATTGATCATAAAACTACGCTAATAGAAGCATGAGTCAGTTCTCCCGGAAAAATATCTCAATAAATCAAAGTTGCTCGTCTCTGGGAGTACCGAAGCCGTTTATCATATCATATGTTGCTTTTTCCTAGCCAACCACCACCTTCGACCTCTACACTAAAAACTTTTGTTAGTAGCTAATGCATGCCAGTTTAGCTTTTCTGAAGAATTGTACGTTAAGTCTCTTTTTGCTTTCGCAAATATTGTCTTTCAAACTTCAGTCATATGTCCATTTCCAATTGTTAGCGGTGAATTTCAATTCTCGTAATCCAAATTGAACGTTGGATACGCCCGATTTGTTTATCCGGAACACTGGATGATTCATGGGTACTTCATAAAAAAAAATACCTATAATTTTCTACACGAGCATTTATCCGTTCACCCGAAAAAATAACTCAATAAATTACGATTGATATAGCTGCTGTTGAACATTGAACAATAAAGGGCAAATAATCGACCGCCTTAAAGAGTTTTTAGATGGACATCTGAAGCCACTCGTCTAGTCTATTTCAATTAAAACAATCAAAAACCAGTACCCGCTACACTAATAAGATACGGCAACACTACATCGGTTTGACATATTCGACTCTTTCTAAAACCTAGTTAGCATATGACTATATCATTTGCATTAATAGACCCGCTAAAACTCCTAATGAACAGAGATCCAAACGTGGAAACACGACAAAATGGAGGTTTAGACAATTTTAGGCTATCCCCATAAGGCATTAGAGGATGTATAAGCTTACACTACTTGCATTAACAGGCTGGAGAAGGGTGTGAAACAACTATGTACAGAAAGGAAGGGATAGTTGGGAAAGCAGCTGCGGGAATGACCATGCTCAAATTACCCAGTATACGTATTGAATGCATTTAAATAAATCGAACACAATACACCACGCCCGAAATTGGAATCATGCCACTTATGAGGAGGGAGTGACATCCATCTCTACTAACTTCATATTTCAATACTAGTTTGGCCTGAATATCTTATTTGTGATGCTGCAACAAAAACCTAACATCAGAGAGCAAAAGCAGATTTCAGTATCTAAAAGACAAACCGTAAATCTCTCAGAAATACAAGTAATGGCCACATCACGGGTCAACCAAACATACAAGATCTCAACTCATTATCAGAATAAATAGCTACTATGGCATTTTTAAAAGGTAACAACTTAAGAAAATTACCTAGAACCATGAAAGCCAAGCCTAACAATTTTCCACATTAGACGCCGGAGGAAGTGAATCTTTCACTTGTTTTGCATCAATGCATTCCCCAATCAATGAATTCTCCTCACACTTTTTGCTTAACGACCCTGGGTCCATCTTTTGGACCTCCTCTTTTGTATAGATGAAAATTTTGCGTACCATGCAACAAAACTCCCTGATTTACACAAAAAGCCACCGATTAAAACTAGACCTAGTAAGGAGTGAAACAATTCAGACTCAACTAGAAAACCGCTGGGTTATAATTTTGATAAGAACACAAATACTCACTGCCACGGATCATCTCCAACAAGCATCATGTCACCCTCATCATCGGTATACACAATCAGCCAATTCTTCTTAGAAGTCATTAATTCACCATCAAATTCAAATAACTGATCCAACTCAGCAATCAATTCATCATAGTCTTTGAACTTAGAAAGGTCCACCGACCTACCAAGTGCTATCCCCTGCTTGTGAACCTGAAACAAAAGACTTAGTGAGACTAATATTCAATTAAAACAACCACATATTATCAACTGGACATCACAGAGAAGAGAGAACAACCTTAGTACAACTCCTTGCTGAAACAATCTGATGTTTGGTATGAGTATCCTTTGTGTGAGGCTGACATGTTGGGAACTGTTTCTCCTGCTCATTTACAGCTTGATTATCATCTGCTAATTTGGAACTTTTTGATTGTTCAGACTTTTGATCTGATTCAAATGCACGAAATTGTTGATCTATTGTTCCCGCTGGCTCATTCACCATGTTTCTATGTGATACTACGGGCTCTGGCATAACAGGGTTACTGAAAAGGGGGATGCCAAAGAGCTTGCAGTCTTTAGATTTTCCAGCTTTGTAGTCTTGAACCAATACTGGCTTGGCCATTAGTTCTCTCGAATGAGCCGAATTTTCAAAATGAGATGGGGGAAGAGGGGGCATTAACCAGTTTCCATGTGAATGCTCATTTCTATTTCCATGAAGCACAGAATAGTCACCAAACCCACCATATCTAACATTACCCCGTACTTGATAATTGCCGTCACCACCTTGTAATGGAACCTTTGGATTGGACTCTGCCAACTTAATTGATAGATCAGAGGGCATCAAGGACCAAGGTCGGGCAAGCAAGTTGAACTTGTTCTCCTGATCCAGTATGCTTTTTCTCACCGGAATGGAAGATGCCGGTGATTGATTGGCAAAGGGTGAACTATGTGGGGAGTCAGCATTTGATCCAAAGCCCAACAGCAAATCTGTGTATGCAGCTTCATGCCTCCCTGATGGCCCCCAGTTCTCAGATCCGAATCTTCTTGAAGCAGAAATTACATCAATCTTCTCATCATCAAGTGAAGGTGGCCACATGACAGACTTTTCAGCGGCGTCAGACTCGTGATACTCTCTCTCAGCAAAATTGCCTCTCAAGGTCGAGAATTCTTGACCTTGCAAGACCCTTGAAAATCCTATAGCTGATGAAGGGTCTACATTTGCTTTAGAGGAACCTGAACAAATTCGGAAAAGTTTGAACTAAACCTCACATGATATCTCATTGTAAATGCCTGGGAAGATGGTTTAAATTAATTATAGAGGGCTATCGCACGTTACCATACCTTCCCTGGTAAGAACAGAGGAGTCAGGTGAGGAAGGCATCATGTTCGATCTGGGCCTTTTCGGCCTAGGCACTGGAAGAGGATTGAGTGCCGGAGGAGCCAGTGCAGGTTCTATCTTCCAAGGAGACACTCTCTCTGGCCGAGGTATGTTAGAAGTCTCATCCCATCTAGCCTAAAACAAAGGTAAAGGACTTTGCTTTAGACTTGTAAATAACAGTGACATCACACTTTTGTCACAAAACATAATTACTACCTTCAAGCATCTCCATTTGGATCCTGGCCACCTTTTGGGGTCAGCATCTTCAATTCCAACTATGGTGCCAATAAACCTAAAAGAGAATAAAATGAACAATCAAATTACAGTTAGTTCACTAATGAAGAAGAAAATAAATCCAGTAAACCAGCACAAACTAGAGAAAATTGGAGGGATAATCCTGATATATCTATAGCTAAAAATGAATAACATCAAGTATGTTATTTCAGAAGCAGTTACAGAACAATTACGTATATTATCAGTAAACATAATATTATCCACAAGCCATACCTCTGCTCAGGAGCCTCTTCACCTTCAAATCTCATTTTAAACCTCATTCCAATTGAATAATTACTCTTGATTGATTCAATGTACTGTTCAAATGGAACAATGAACTCTGCTGGGCTTGTCCTGCAAGTAACAACAATTTCAGTCAGTGCTAAGAAGCCAAGAATTCCCACCAGAAAGTGCATCACTAAAGAAATTTAGATCTGACATCAATCCCAGTCTTGAATGATATATAACCAAAGCAGTAGATCCTGTATAATAATTGTTGCTCGAAATCATCCACTACCGTAAATTTTCCGCTTCAAAGAATCAGAATAAAATATACCCAACAAAACACTCAAAACTAATGTCAAAATGAGAAGACAGGTCAAAAAGTGCAAGAGAACATACACTTCTGTATTTTAGATGGAAAACAAAGTACAACAAAAGCCCAGCCAACTAATAAACCCACAGAGCATAGTGAACAGACAACAAACTCCATACCTAGGCTTGTAATAAACGGTGAACATGGTTCCCGTGGAGATAGCATGCCATGCAGTGGCAAGGACGCCAAGATGCATGCTGTGACTGGATATTACTGAAGATGGAACGTTGCCCTGCTGCCTCATTGCACGTCTGACACCAACACGAAGTTCCCCATTCTCACCCCTGGAAATTTAAAATTGATCCAAAGGATTATTCCATGTCAGACACCCAAAAACAGAAGTGAAGACAACTTCATACGGATGAAAACCACCTCAGAAATATAAAAGCATCCCCTGCAACCAGCCTTTTTGAGCTAACAAAAACACTCCAGCCACTTTGAAGCAAGTGTCTACGCGGTTGACCTGGAAGACCCATAATCATGAACGTTACTCAACGGGATAGTCAAAATCTACCTTGAGTTGAATCAGAGTAAAAAAAAAAACTAATTCAAAATGGCACCGCATTTCTTTCATGCCTACATGATACTCCATTAGACGCCAGGAGAAACAAATATTTTTCCAAAGTCAAGGCAATTAGTAATGGGAAATCACCCACAGGAAACAATAAAATACCGCTTCAATACAACAAAATTACACAAAAGTAAAATGCACACATATACATATAGCCTTTACCCCTAAAAATATGCCGGAACCGCCACTCATTTCCATGCAGATCCTTGGCCGCCAATTCCTGTGTAGGAGGCTGCCGTGACATGTCCTATCACAAAACAACCATAAATCACCCACCACGTAAGCATCTCCACACTCCACACAATGCGAACACGGGAATCACAAACTAAATAAGAAAAACACCATACTAACCAATGGGGGAAGACACTCATCAGCATGTCTTCTCAGCACCGAAAACCCACCATGAGTACTTGTGTCAGAAGCTGTTAGCGTCTTGCAAAACGAATGCACATGAAATCTTGGAGGCGGGGGTGGAGGCGGTTCCTTCTCCACCGCATTCTCATCTTGCTAACATTAATCAAAAATACAAATTCAACAACTAGAATTTCAACACATCATATGTCATTAGATTCAAAGTCAAGTTAAAGCACTTACTTTCGGATCCGGAAGTAAAGTCACTTGAGCAAACACCTCATCGGTATCAGGTTCAGCCTATAAATTGTTTACCGTAATAATTAATTACCAAGGAAAAAACCCATAATACGAAAATTGTACAAGCAAAAAAACCTTAGTACCTTTAATTGAACGTTAATTACATGACAGAGTATCTTTGATGGAAGATCATAAACAGGCATTTGCTGGTCTGCGACCTGATTAGTCGAAGCCTCAACCTAGTTCATTAATTTCAAAAGATACAGAATCTCCTCAAAAATTAACGAAAGAAAAAACTGAGAAAAGGAAGAAATGAAACCATAACGTAACAATTCAACAAAAATTCGTCCCAAAAAATTTCTAAAACCTGCTCTATGTGGCCTTGAGGGAAGTAGTACACGAGCTCGCCTTCACGAGGGACAGTAACCAATGGACCGGCACAAGCATGCCAGAGCTCGTTGTAGAGTGCCATTTCGGGATCTAAAACTGTAAGAAACGGACAAGAAAACCGTAAAGTCAAGAACCGGATCAATGAAACTTTACCGTAAAGCTCTGAACCACAAACCAACCGGAATTTTACCTCGTTTGGTACCCGAACTAGTGGAACTACTTTTCTGCCCTTCCATTGGACTCCTACTAGTCCCGTTAGAAGACTTCATTGACACCTCCGAAGAAGAAGAAGTAGCCATTTATTTATTTATTTATCTTTTCCCAATTCAATTCACTTATGAGAGCTTAGATCTCTCATCTGATAAACTCAAAACGAAAACTCGAAACTCTAAAACACAAAATTCACCTTCAGTTTGAATCAGTTCACGAAATATTATCTTTTTAAGCATCCAATTTCGAGAATCTTCTCTCTCTCTGTCTGTATTCACTGTCTCTTTCTACAACCAGCTCAGCTATCGATTACAGGTGCCAGGGCCAGAGCTCGTACGCAGCGTCTCTTTTCTCTGTTCTCTCTTCTGTCTTCTCTATCTCTTTCTCGCTCCTCTTGCCGTGGAGCTGTGTCTCGCAAGGTGTAATCTGAGAGAAAGAGAAAGACTTAGACTTAACCAGAGTAGTGAAAACTGCATGCAATCATTTCAACCGCGGTCAATTTCTAACCAATCCTTTTTCGGACACCGCCAGTCACCGGTGATTGAAACCGTTTACAGCCGGTGGAATCGGGACCAGATAAAAGCGACACGATCGGTCGGGATGGTTATTTAATAATTAATAAAGGCGGCTGTTAACGCCGTTAAGTGAAGACTCGCGGAAATGGGGCAAGGTATGTTGGTTTGGCGTAACGACGTTTGCCTGACGTTAGTGGGAAAGTTGTCCTGTTTTTATGGGGAAGTGGCTTTGTCCTGCTATTAACGTGCAGGTTTGGATGGATGCGAATGGGTAGATGGTGCGTAGTAAGCATACCATCGGCTCATGTTAGCTGTATTTTTCATTTTTCTATTTTTGAATATTTCTCCTTTCTCGAATTCAGCGTTCAGGTCACACATACTGCAAATCGCCCCGGTGCGGCTAGGCGGTAGTGTTTCAATTTCAGGAAAAAAAAAAAAGAAAACACTTATCACTAGTAGATATAACGTGTCATCCTTTCTCGTACCGATAAAATTACGAACGCTTTCTACGCGAAAAGTTGAAGTGAGAAATTATTAAGATATTATAAAAAAATATCTTTCATTTATTATGATAAAAGTATCATAAAAAATAAACCGAAAAGGCTTTTAATAAATTAATTTTGAATTTAAAATAAAAAATTAAATTTATTTATTGATTTACCGACCCTATACCAACCATAGGACACAAATTGGAGTGATTTTAATCACATGTTAAAAAAATAAAAAATTATGGCACCAGACTTTTTCAAAGGAAGCTATAGCAGAGCATGATTTATTGACCTTAACAATTAACAAATGTAGATAGATGATATTAAGAATAGAAGTGTACTTAAATTGGAATTGTTTTGTAAAAATATTGCAAAAGGTTATTCTACAACATTGCGTTGTAAGATTCTAAGCCATTCATTATAATTTTAATTAAATATAAGAAGATTAAATTCTAAATTTTTATTGTTGCAAATTTCAATAAATACTTTGAAGAAGAAAAATTGTAATTTGTGTTTTTTTTAAGAGAGTTGAGACAAAAATCATTTATGCTTCTTCTTTTAATCCTAAAATTCGTTGCTTCATTCATACAAAAGGCAAAAGGCAAATATATTTAATTCAACTCATAAATATAATTAACTTCTTGTTGTGTCTAGTGACTAATAAATATTTATTTTAATTTTAATATCAACTTTATATATTTATTATATACTTAATTTTTATATGTTTTATTTGATCAATATTATTGGGTATTTTCAAAACTTTCCCTTTAATTTGTGCAAAATACTATTAATTAACTAGCTAAAAATACTTAAATGTATAAAATAATCTCATTTATTAATTTGCTTTTATTCATATGATTATTGTTTTCTTTGTGAGTTAATAATTTTAAAAAAATAAATTATTTTAATAAAAATATATTGCAATATTCAAAATAATCTCTTTTTTATTAAAATTATTAACTCACAAAGAGAATAATAACAATTAGATAAAAAAAAATAAAAACGTATTAAGAACACTTTGCAAAAAAAATATATCTATTTAAATATTAAATAGGATTAATATTTTGTAATATAGGTACAAGTATTAATTTTTTATTTTTTTTTAAATATACAATGCAATCATATTACCTACAAATAATTTAATTTCCGATGAATGACAATCTAAAAAAGGCATTTAATATATATTAGATAAAGTAGGAAAATTATTTTAATTTAATACATAAAATAATTTTTTAAATAGTAGCAAGTTCTGAATTTATTCTATTTTTATTATTATTGTTCTTTTTAAAAAATAATAAATTTTAATATAAAAAAATAAAATTATTTTAAATATGTTAAAATTTTTTCTTGATCAACAAATAATCAAACGGTTGAAAATATTGAATTAAAAGAAATTTGTATGAATTTTTATAAATTCTTTCTGTATCTCCTCTTTTTACCAATTGAAGGAAAAAATTTCCAAATACTTCTTAATATTATTAATGTTAAAATGTTTTTTTAACAAAATTCCTTTCAAATTGACTAAATGAAGCGCCGACGAGAACATTGACAAGCAAATACAACAATTTCTAACAATAAATTAAGCTAGGATAAAAATATCGCGAACGATAGAACGGCAAGTCACGTGTCGACGTAAACGTGGCAGTGGCAAGATCGCGAGGAGTAAGTCAGTGGGACCCACGTGTATTGTCCAATCGCAATTGTGTATGGTCTAAAGCGGCAAATGGAGGAATCTTTGTCCGGAAAAACTTTACACGATGGCAAAATTGAAAATAAATAATTAAATAAATAAATAAATAGCAACCTGATAATTATCTCACTTCAATCTGATCCGAAACCCAAACTGTTTTCTTTTTTTTCTTTTTTTTTAATTTCCTGTACAATCAAAGGACCGGTTGCAGTGTACACTTCAGCACAGTTGATATCTGCCACGCCACGTCACTATTTCTTCCTTAAATATCTCCGATTTGGAAATGGAAAAATATCGGCTCATGCTGTCGAGATGGTAATGGTACCTTCTATATTATTGTCATTCTGGGTATGAAGACAATGAATTTTTTATTTTTACTGATTTGGAACTTTGCATGTACTAAAGCATATCAACTTCGACTGTGACACGTGTGCTAAATTGGAATATTCATTTTGTTTTTGGCTGCGAAACAGTTTTTCCATGTTTATACATTTTCTAGAAAAAATTATTATTATTATTTTTATTTAACATCGTATAAATTTAGGTAGCTTATTATTAAATGACGTGTTATTTTCGTTAATTTACTTTGTATTGGATGAATACCGGTAGTATGATGTCATACTAAATATTTAATATTGTAAATTATTCAATTTGTGAGGATTGATATTGAGTAATGTATATTTGATATTTGAGGTTTATTGTTTTTTTTTTTTTTCAAAATAAATATATATTATATTTACGGGTTTACTACCCATTTAAAACTAACAAATTTTCTTCAAATTTAATGCAGAAATATTTTTATAATTTTAAAAAATATAATTTATTTATTATAAATTGCGATGTGGTGGATATTATTTATTACAAAAAAAATAATAACAATTTAGTTCAACAAGGTATTAATATTTGCGGGTTGATCAATAGCTTAAAATAAATTATAAATATATTAACCATCTTAAATAAATTATAAATATATTAATCATTCATTAGCTATTAATATTTATTAAAAAAATTTAAAAATTAACAAATAGTCATAATAATTTATTTACACTAAATATATAAGGAATAAGATTAATACCTCTTTAAAGCTACGCTATTTTTTCCACCTTTTATTAATAATTATATTTGGACATTTTTTATAGCTAACATTTAATCTTACATGTATATTAATTGCATATAAATTATATGTATATGTGAACAAATTAACTCAGTTAAAATAAATTGACACGTTACCGTCTGTTATTGAATTTTTTTTTTTTACTGTGCAACCAATATAAAAATAGATAATTAAAATTAAAACAAAATATCTGAAAGATCTGCATCACACACATGTGATGCATTATCTGATTCCTGTGAAACCTAATGTTGAAGGAGGCAGGGTTTGCGAGTAGTGAATTATGAATAGTGACTCCTCAAATCCAAAAGATTGCAAAGGAAAAAAGAATAGCATGAAAGTTGATAAAACTGTGCATTTATTTATCATTAAAATCCAAGTAACACCTTCATCCTTTGAAAACTAGCGAAGCTATTTTAGGGCAAACATACAAAAGTGATTTATGGTAGTACAAATTAGAAAAATTCAATGAACCGCCATTTGTCCATTTAATCACGCCCCATCCTTCTGGTATGCCGGGTTACGCAATCAGCTATGCAACTTAATCCTATCGCTTGATTTTTTATTTATTTATTTTTTTCATATTGATAAAATTTTAAAGAGTATTGAATTTAAATTGTGTATAATGGAATTAGTATTGAATTTTGTTTATATGATTTGATATTTGATAAGTTAACGTTTTCAATATGTTATTACAATTTTTTTAATAGTAAGTTTATATTAATTTATTATAAGCCTAAATAATTTGTATTTTAAAAGCATAATAATAAAATGTTTGTTAAGAATTTTTTTTGTTGGTATTTATTATTTGATAATTTTATTTTTTTAAAGCGACGGCTTCCAGTCAACTTTATTTGTCTGGCTACTCTTGTGCGAAATTTAGAAACGGAATACACGTGTTGTGCATGTTAGTGTGTATTAAATACTTTTAGGAATGTAACTTTACATGCCTAAAAGTCCATTTCCCTTTTAGAAATCGTGTACCATGTAGCTAGGCTCTACAAAACCATTTTCCTTGGAGTTTACTTGCACTATAATTATAGCCCGTTTATTTGCAATTGTATGATTAATAAATTATATACAGTAAAATTATACGGTTATTAATTACATAGATTTATAATTATACAATCATATTTACTTATAATTAAATAATTATATTATATTTGATAATATATTGTATAATTATGCAGTTTAAATAAAAAATAGTATGAAATGAATTTTAATTACTAATAAATTATTAAAATTCAAAAATATAATATAATTTTTATATATATTATATAAATTGTATATGCTTAAATAGATAAGTGAAACACGGAGCAACGAGACTAAAAGAAAAGAATAATATAAAAATTTTTTAAAGAGAGATAGAAATATAAGAAAATATATTTTTTGTAATTTATAAAATTAAAAAAAAATAAAACTATATAATTACACTAATTCTTAAAACTCTCTAAAAAATTAAACTATATAATTAAAGGGGTACAATTACACCGGTTGGATAAACATTCTAAAATTATATAATTATATTTAATTACATAATAGTGAAACAAATACGTTATTAAGAAAATTTTTAAAATATTTTTAAATTTTACTTGCAGCTCACTAACAATTTTGGGAGTGAAGGTGAAATTGTAACTAAAAAAGTAAAAATTAATTTTATTCCACAACACTTCAATCTTAGAAAAAGAAATCTACCAACTTTCTAAGAGAAATTATGTTTGGTTTATTTGACATTTAATAATCTTGCCCCACAACACTCAACCAAAAAATCACTTCAAGCAACTTTGAAAAATTGTGTTTCGTTTGTTTATTTGCACAAAAAAGATAATGCAGTCCACCGTACAATAATTTGGATCCAACAATGAAATAAATTTTACTCGGTTTGATAAGTTTTAGAATTTTATAATTCAAACAGCATTTATTTCATTGAAAGAACGTCTTGTGGATTAAAAGTAAATACTGATTGAGAATGGTATAGATGTCATAGTCCTATGAATAAATTTATATATATATAAAAAAAAATAATAAGTTTAATTTGTCTTTTAGAACAATCAAAATTACATAACCTCACTAGTAAATATCGGCCGAGACGGAGAGAGTTGTCGCCCCAACAGAGGAATAATCAAAGCAATTATTAGCCATGGATTCTAACAAATACAATACATTGAATTTAAATTGCTCGGCTTAAAAGCTGAACCTGTTGATTGAATAAAGGCCGAATATTGATATTAAAGACAAGTATTTAGTAGTAACAACGCAAATTTAATTATATTTTTAATATTTTAAAAAAAACACCTGATGTGAAAAATGAGGAACTTTCAAAAGAAATAAAATATTTCATAAATAAATTTTGAATTTCAACTCTAAATAAGAATCTAGAATCTAAAATTAGAAGAAAAATTTTCCCTCCTATTTTTATAAAATTACTTAAAAGATCACATAAATATAATTTCTACGTTTCACATTTGATAAATAACGTATATGATGAGATATTTAATATTTTAAAAGTTAAAAAAATATAAAATTTACTCATAATTTCTAAATTATATATTAATTTTCATGTTTTCCCGACTACACTTTCAATGTCCAAGTCATCTGAAATGTATTGCATATTTTTAATTTAATTATTTGACTGTAATTCTCTACCTTTTATAGTAAATTTAATTTTTTTGTTATAATTTTAACTTTTAAAAATTTGTAAACTATAATAAAATTAAAAAATGGCCAAAAATAACTTAAAAATTACAATTGAAAAACCTGAAGCAATTATAACTTCACCTTAATGCATCATAAACAGTTCCTAATTTTTTTTTATCCTGAACGAATTTGACATGGATCAATTAACAGAAATAAGCTCATATCTGCAAAAATTTACAAGTTAGCCTCATCTCTACCACCTCAAGGTTACCTTAATTAGTTAGATACACTACGTAATGATAGTACATGCGACGCAACTTAAAACTTTCTCAAGATATACAGGGGCGAAAATAGAAGAATGAGTCAAAAAGATAAGGTAAGGGAAAAACATCAGCATCGGTAGAAAGTAGTCGTACAGCAATGTTAAGTTTCAGAAAAGTCTCCGCCACCTTGACTGACTGGTGAGCTCAGTGCTCTGCCACTGTGTTGTGCTGTGATTTGTGAACTGAAAGCTGACGCTGAATAATTTTATTTTTTAAAATAGAAAAAATAAAAAAATAAATAATAACTGAGAAGGAAAGGATGAGGGAACGCGGGCCCGGGACCAATCCTGATGTCGTCCCCCAAAAAGGATGGGACCCACAGGGTGTCCCCTACAGAGCTTACACTCACGCAAAAAAAAAAAGAAAAGAAAGTGGGGTCACACTTTCTATGCCTCCTTTGTCCTTGGCAATTTCGATAAATACCTCAGTCCTTAATCTCTCCTCTCTTAAGCCTTGAACCCCAACCCACAGACCAAATACCCTCGTCTCCGTCTGACACCTGTTCCACGACCATATACTTGGCTTAATTTTATTATTTAATTTAATTAATTTCAATTCTTTTGATTATTATCTTTTAAGGACACTGGGGAAGCGCTTCCATTAAAAGTGCTTTTCGATAAAATTATACGATCATTTTAACTGTGTATTAATCAAACGACTAAAAATAATGTCAAAGAAAATATGATGCAACAAATTTTAGCTGAAATTAATGGTAAAAGAGGTACGTAACATTATTTTTATTAGTTTTTCTTTTTAAAAAAAAAATATATATATATAGTTAAAATGCCAAACAAATTTACTACCGAATATTCCTAATTAATTTTTATCAGATTCTTGAGATGATTTGTTAGGATCCCTTCACCCGCCTTGGTCGTAGGATGGTCCCGTCGTCATTCACCTGTTCCACGTTATCATTTCTGAAATATAATATCATTGGTGGACTTCAAATGGGTATTATATTCAGTTTCATTTGTACTAGAAACGGAACTATGAAAATATGGGCAATCATCGTTTGCCACGTGTGGTAAAGTCTGTTAATGGACACGTGGGTCTTGCAGATAAATGCCAGATTATATGGACGGTATGGACGATTGATTACGTCCTATCACGCAGGTTACGTGCCTCTAGTTAGGTGCAGATGGAACGTTAGGGTGATGGTGACGTCGTTATATCACCACACTCACGTCTTATTCTATTTTCAACATTATTTTTATTTTTAAATTACTGATAATTAGAAATGATCTTATCACCTTTGTCACCATTATATAGGTTCGATTAACATAATTATTTCCCCAACTTTGATTTATATTCTTGCAAAATTATATTTTTATAATTCAATTGAATTAATTTATTCGTCAATTTTAATCGGAGTCAAATTATCACTTATGTTATAATAAATTTTATCTCCATTATTTTTGAACGAAATAATAATGATAGTCCATAATAATAAAGTCGTCTTATGTAATTTTAATGTCATGTTAATTTTTAAATATAAAATTGTATTACCGCCTAACTGTAAACAGTTATACTACCTAATTATCAATTTAGTGGACTTCAAATGCAAGATGATGACAAGACGAATGTAATGGCATTTAACTTTATGACCTTATATTATAAATTGACAAGTAAGTTAATCAATAAAATGAAATAATAATGTTTGTATTATATTCTAAATTAAGGTGCTGTAATTTTATACTTAATATAATTAATAGTTATTCTGTAATAAAATAAATAATATATTAGTTAAAATATAAATTAATTCATAAAATGTTATATATATT
>JAWDEX010150376.1:0-22787 GCA_035221805.1 Trichilia hirta | reverse complement strand
ATACAGCTGTAAATAGAGAGAAATCAGCCTTTGATTTTGATGTACCCATCTATTTATTCAATGAAAGCAGAGGAATATGGAGGGTAATTCAAATCAATTCTCTTTCAATTCAAAAGTTATCAGAGTGCCACTCTAAATGCACCCATGTAGAAGTTCCTGAGCAGAAGTGCATATTGTGTTTATTCTCATACAGCCCCTAAATTCCTGAGCAGGGAGCCGAGGCTGAAGTATCTCATTGGCCACAGAAAAAACAGATAAAAAAAACACCACGGAGATTCTATGGGCAGCAGAGATGGAACAGGATCATCAATAATAATAATTTTTTGCCCCCTTGCACCATGCTACCTCAGTAACAAATCAGGAAATAAAATTATCCTCTATTAATCTGAAGCAACTGAAAGCTCTGTTTTTCTTTTTGCTGATTTTCCATTATGTGGATCTTCAAAGTAAGCAACAACATGCATGATTGATGGGCCCAAATGCAAAACCTTAGGGTAAAATAAAACAAATAATGGTCAAGAAATATCAGCATTTCCCTTTTGAAACTTGAATGGTGAACAAAGTGATGCCATTACTAAACAATAACCAGTAGCAAATACTTGATAGGACAAAAAAAAAGTATGATTACGAGTAACTTGGTAGGAAAGAGACAGAAGCACATAATAATGTGAAATAACCCACTAAAAAACAAATCAATCTGAAGTATGTAGAATATCCCAGAAAAGGGGAAAGAGAGGGGAAGAGGAGACATACCCACGAACAGGGATTGACAGCTTTTTAGCAGCATGAGCAACAACACGGTAACGAGCAAAGCTCTCCTCAATGCTACAGTTAATGTTTGACTTTGAAAATGCCCCAGAAGCCGATGCAAAAACAGCAACTTCCTTAGCACCAGCCGCAGTGGCAGCTTCAAAGCCCTATAAGTTTATCCAAAGTTAGAAAATGGTCCTATGAGATAGAAATTGTTGAAATCATATGGATTTCTAGAGAATTTAACTGACTTTTAAATTAGGTGTGAGAACAGGCAATCTAGCTCCCTCCAAATTCTTGACAGCTTGCATTACATCCTTTGCATCCGCTAGCTATGTAAAGAGAACCAAATAAAAAAAGGAAAAGAAAATTGGTTTCCATGGTTATTAAATAGGATAACATCCGTCAAAAAAGAAAAAATTTAACAGCAGTAAGTTTCATGCAGTCAACTATTATGTTCATATGTATGTAAACAAATGGAACTGAGCGGGAGAGAAATTAATTTCCACAAGGTATCAAGATTAACTGATGACATCATCTTCCATCAATAAGTTCTAAAGAGAGACTTAATTGTTTCAATTGGGGAAGAAGAATGAACAAAAAAGAATTAGAAAAAGTGAAAGTGACTATATCCGCCCAAAACTGAGGAGCAATACCTGAGGAACCCACTTAGGAGATACAAAACTTGTAGCCTCAACAACAGGTAAGCCAGAAGATACTAGTCTACGAATCAGTTCCACCTTTATAGCAGTAGGTACAATATTCTTCTCATTTTGCAATCCATCCCTTGGACCAACTTCTACTATTTTCACAAACTTTGGTATACCTTTCAAAAACTGCAAAATCCAAATAAACTATCAGATGAAACGACTCTAACATCCAAATGAAAATTTTTTAAAAAGGTTCCACATGGAAAAAAAATGAAATCATGAACATGAGCTCAACAATTCTTATGTAAAAAAGCCACTGAATCAATTGCATAGCCCAGCTCTAAAGAAAATAATAATTAGCATAGAGAGAATCTTGCTAAATGGAAAAAATTGTCATAATCACTGCAAATCTTCTATGTAAATAACATAAATACAATTTCATGACAGCACTAATCACCTTATTTGTTATATTTCGTATCACTTTGTCATTGCACTTGGAACTGTACATGTCACAACCATTTCCAAACATCTTGTGATTTCTTCCTAAGCTTACGGTCCGTCGACTGAAGGAGTCACTTCGAGACATGTCCCTTGTATGCTTTCTCCATGGAAATGCCTCCAATCTATATTCATCATAATCTTCACTGCTAGTTTACAGAAAGTTACAATTATCAACCAACTAAGATTATTGATTAAATAGTGATAACAGGCAAAAAAACTCCACAGGTAATATCACACACGCCAGAACAAATAGGAGTTTGAGCCAGTAGAAACGGTTTGGAAAAATTATAGAAAGGCTTCATGTAATGACTGTCAAAATACTTAGCTACAATATATCTGGGCTAGAGAACTAGTTAACAAGAGAGTTAAAAAGGGTTAAATATTAACTAATATAAAAAATTTACTCCACCGTGGTGAAAAGAAAATTTTTTTATGAAGCCAGCCTGCATTCACAGCAAATGATACGCTCTCCTAGCGACAAACAATACAGATGATATCTCGCTTACTCATAACTGTTGGAGGTGCTGCAACTCCTCCCTTCAATCCAGCAGTTCCCCATTCCTGTATCATCCCCTCTAGGCCTGCAAGCATTAGACGAGAACCTCTGAATCCTATCAATGATGCTCATGCTCGGCAACTTGTCAAGACCAAGTGGCTCCTCCAAACTAGACATGGTGGCGACTGGAATACAATCATGAAATGAGTAAGTACTTGGTGATGAACATCCAAATGGTGCCTAATTGATAGCGTAAGGAAAAATAAGCAAAACAAGAGGAACTTCCTTACGAAAGGAGAGAATTTAAAGAAAATTTCTAAAATACAGGCAACTAAAAAGAAAATTACTTGAAATTAACAGCTTGAATCATGCTGGCATTCAGCTCAAATAAAATCAATTAATAAAAGTATAGCATGTATCATTCAATTAAAGGGGTTCCAGGAAATATAAACACGAATCTAGTAATGCTCACAATATAAAACAAAAGACAATACACTTACTCCAAAGAAACATTGTCCAACAACCATCAAATTGACAAAACATGAAAAAATTGATTTTACTTACAAGTCAGAACACCAATTCTCTACAATGCATCAGCAGAGTTCTAGATAATATTTAATAAAATTTACAAAGACAAACCATCTGATTGATGCATAAGCAGAGTATACAACTATGAGAACATATACAGATGAATTACAATTACAAAGACTAAATAATTTAAAAATCTAAATAACAGTCGAATAACAAGCAACAAAAACAACATTCAAAAGCTCTATTTGGTAGCTGAAAAAATAAAGCAAAAGAGGACCTAATTAACTCGTCCGTGAATAAATTTCAATTTCTTTTACTTTCTCGATAGCTAAACACAGCGCTATATAACAATCAAAACAAAAATAAATTTAAAAAAAATAACAAAAGAGGAAAAGCAAACAGACCTGAACTTTAGATTAGATTTTCCGAGTATAGAAAACCAAAAGATTTCCCAAAATCAACGTTTGATTTTGAAAAAAGAAACTATAACGTAAAAAAATAAATAAATAAAATTGGACGGTTAGATAGAATGGAGGAAAAAGAAGAAACGTGAAAGAGTAATTGATGTAGGTTACAAGAATGGCCTTCTGTTATTTTTCTGATTATTTCTTTAATATGTTTTTGAATTAATTAATTTCTGTTAATTTCAACGGGACATGAATTGAATCGCCTGGAAGTGAAGAAGGAAACGTGGTGGTAGGTAGTTTTCAGTTGGACGGTAAGTTAATTTCTTTCCTAATTAATTAATTATTTTATTATTTTTTTTTTTTTACATACAGAAATATATATTCCAGGCTATTCCATTGGCTCGTGATTCTTTATTTTTTAGTTTAGAAAACTTATTTTTATATAGGCAAATGATAAATACTCTTATAATTTTAGGTAATTATAAATATTTATGCATTTTTTTTGCAATTAATATTTTTAAATTTAAAATTAATAATAAATACTCTTACAATTTCAGAAATATTCTTGCATATATCCGATATGACAAATATACTTATAATTTTACAAATATATAAATTTATTATAAAAATTATATAAAATACAAAAAATTAAATTATAAAATTTATAATTTGAAGAATATAAAAAATAAAAAATACCTAAAATTATACGAATAATTATATAAAATACATAAAATTTAATTATAAAACTTACATTTTAAAAAACTTTAAAAAATGCATAAATTAAAAATGCATAAAATTATATAAAATATATAAACTTTAATTATAAAATTTCTAGTTTGAAGAATATAAAAAATGCATAAAACTACATAAAACTATATAAAATTTATAATTCAAAGGATATAAAAAATTTATAAATTAAAAATACATAAAATTAAATTATAAAATTTCTAATTTGAAAAAAATGAAAAATTCATAAATTTAAAATACATAAAATTATATAAAATATATAAAATTAATTATAGAGTTTATAATTTGAAGGTATAGATAATTTACAAATTTAAATTTTATTTAAATTTTATATAATTTTATGTATTTTTATAATAAATTTATATATTTTAAAACTATAAGGGACTACTGTTAGCAGTTTTAAATTTAAAACAAAATCTATCATAAAAATAAATGCAGGAAGTGTTTTCGACATTATAAGAATAGTTGTTATTAGTAGGTATTTATCAAGAAAAAAAATACAAGTAGTATTTGTAATTATTTGAAATAATATAAAAAAAATTGTCATTTTTCCTTATATATATATATTAAAATTAAAATAAATAATTCATTTTAAATACTTGAAAAATTATATTTAAAAATAGTTTGAATTAATAATTAGTTGGTTCAATAAACTGTTCTAAACATAAATAAATAATTTGTTTAAAATTATGCTTGAAAATTATACTTTAAAATAATTTGTATTAATTGGTTGGTCGCACTCTCTCTTTTTCTATGTACAACCTAATAAGAAATATGATTATGTGACAATTCGATCTTAAAAGGTAGAAAGTGGTGCAAAGATAAAAAAATTATAGTAAAGAGCGAATTTTAGAGATTGCTAGGACCATTAGAAGAGAAGAATGAACTGAGTTTCCCATTAAAATGAGAAAAAAGATTACGAACTATTTACGTGAACTTAGAACAAAGTTGTTGATGAAACTTTTTTGAGATAAATATTGATCCATTATTAAAAATAAAATTACGTGCCTCTAAAAATTATGTTAAAATAAATAATATTATTAATATTATTAACTGCGTAGTATTAGTAATTGTCCGAAAACAAATAATATTATTGATAAAATTGGATTAAATCTTATAGAACATTTTGAAAGTTAATTTTAAATAATATTATTAATTTTTTTATTGTAAAATATTTTTTATAAAAGCTATATTATTCAGTCTAAAATTATTTAATTATGCTGTTTTTTTTTTAACTTTTTTTTAACATTCATTATTTAAATTATTTATTAGATGTTTTAAAGTATCCATGTTTGTCAAATTTACTTAAAAATTAATAATATTAATAATAATATATTTTAAGAAATTAAATAATCAAACATAAAATTGGATAAAATACTAATTTACTTTTTATTTTTCTTGAAGTGTCGAACAGTTATAGAACATGAAATATTAGAAAGTCTTTATGTAATAATATAAGATTTTAAATTTTTTAGCATTGAGATAGAGAGAGAAGAAACCCTTAATAAACGTAAGAGAAAATTTGCACTAACCGAAGGGCACTCAAAGAATGTAAAATAATAAATCAATCAATCAGTAAAAGCAAATCTTAGCTCTAATACGAGAAACGGCCCTTGAAAGTAGTAAAAGAAGATGAAGACGGAAAAAAAAATCACCAGTTCTCGAGTTTGGAAATGTATTAAGGTAAAGCAATAATTTAATTTGTACTTAAACAAAATTAAAAATATAATTTTTTACATACAAATTAATATTAAATAACATTATTAATTGGTAATAACACAAAATTAATATAATTAATAGTAATAAACAATGTGAATTATGAGTATATATAACATTATTTTTATAATTTACTTTGTTGGACAATCTAGAATTAAATGATTCAATCAAGGTAACTTCAAGGCTTTTTTATAGTTTTTATTTTTTTCCTTCATGGATATTAAATGTAGAGAAAAAAACAATATATTTTTTTAAATATTTATCAGTTTTTATTTTTATTTTTTATGTCTATAAACAAATTTTGTGTTATTCCAAGAGTCAGTTGAGTTTCATTGAAAATTGAATATTGACGTTAGGAATTTCCTCTGCCGAGGCGTTGTACGATCTTGAAATTGATTGAATTTGATTTTACCTGAAATGGAAGGGAAATGTTGTAAGTTCGGATTCGGTTGTCGACCGTCTTCTAGAAGTTGTCGAATCCTCTTGGCGCTGGAAGTTGGAACGAGTGGTTGGTCCATAATTTCCATTTGGGATGGCAGATAGCATACCATTTTTCTTTCGTTTAATGTTTGTACTGACAAAATATATACTGGAACATCGAAAAATCTACGGTGTGGAACACTCATGGATCAGAATCAACTCAAATTATTTTTAGAACATTCTGGAAATATTTTTCATAAAAAATGGAATCGCAAATAAATCAGGTGGCGATTTGTAAACTTATTGTGTGATATTTGAAGTTTTCATAGAACTTTATTTGTTATTTATCAAATGTCGATTGAAAGCATATAACAAATTATTTAAAAAAATATATAAAAATTAACTGTTTTAATGGATAAATTGATTTTTAGATATGGCAATTTCAGGATATAAATACCAATAATCAGATATATAAAACCGTTACCATCATTTATTTTAATATTAATATTTTTATTTATATTCAATTTTTTTAGTCCGAATTCAAATATGAATAATATCTGTTGGATAGCAAATATTCGTGAATAATTTTTTTATTATAAATTAAATATTAAATTAATTAATATTTTATGTCAGGTTCTCAATTTTATTGTACTTAGTAAAATAATAATATTATATACTTTAAATAAAAAAATATAATTTAATAATATAAATATTAAATTCATAATAGACAATAGTAAATATGATAGTTGATAATCTATATGAAAATTATTGAGAGAGGAAAGTGATGGATGGAATCAAATGATAAGCAAGAGGAAAGTGATTAAATAAATTATGATATAGGAGGCCCTTTAATCCTAAATGAATAATTTTATTATTTTTATTTTTTAAATTATTATTATCACAATTATTATTTTTATTTTTAAAATTTTTATTTTTTGTCACCTTTTAAGTTTTAAATTTTTTTATCATAATTAAATATCCATCAAAATATTAGAATATCTTAAAATATATTTGTGTCTGTAAAATTATATCTGTATCTTATTTCAATATTAAATTTAGAGCATTTTATTCAAACACGGTCGAATATTCGTAACATTGACTCCGTACTTATTAAAATGATGGAAAATAATATATAGAAAATTTTGAAAGAAAAATATAAACGAAATCAATGAATGCATAGAATATTTACTTTTTTTTTTTTCAGATTTATTTAAATATATAATAATGTAAATAATAGAGTAGTCCACGTTTAATTTTAAATTTTTAAGGATGAGAAATTATTATTTTAATTAAATTAACATATTAGTACATGCCACTAATTAAAATTATGTAAACAATACATTACGAATTATTAATATTTATTCGTGTAATCCATTGTTTGTTTTAAAGTTATTTATCAAATAGTACATAATTACATACTAATTCAAATAGCATTAGGAGTCTTTCGCGCGTTGTGGTTGAAATTTTAATAAATTTTTTAAAAAAATGCTAAAATATATTAGTATTATGAAACATTTTTCTTTTTCACCCCTCAAAACAAATATAGGATAATATGCAGACAAAAATATATTTAATAAAAAAAGAATATTAAAAAAAAAAAAAATTATCAAATTCGATACATAAATAACTATATTTTTAAAATATTATTTTTTGTTAAAGATATATTGAAAATCATGGGCTTCCAAATTCAGAAAATCTACCCAGGTCCAACCTATGACATCTTCTTCTTCTAGGTACAAAGATTTGGTGTTTCTCATTAAACTAACATTTGGGATGGGGGGTGGGGGGTAATCGGAAAGTTGGAAAGTGCTAATAACAAAACTCACAGTAAACAAGCTCGGTCCATCTCAGAATCCCAGACCAGAGAAAACCCATAAAACGCCCTAAAACCAGAGCGTGGCGTGATACCTCGGTCACTCTACCTTCCACTCGCCGTCTCCTCCATCTCTGTTGAGGAAACTATTAGGAAGCTCGTCATTCATAACGGTTAGCACATTCATAAATAACTCCAAGTTTTAATCTCAGAAGAATTTCAATTCAGAGATATGCGTTAGTGGAATTTTTTGCTTGAAAGTTAAAGCTGACAACTTTGCTATTTTGTTGTTCTTCTTTGTATTGCAAAGCTATGATAAGGGTTGTGCTTGTTTTTGTTACTTATTGAGTTTATCATTGAAAATTAAGGATTATGGGCTCGTCTAATATCAGAGATATCTTAACATCGTTTAGTCCTGCGTTGGACTATTTTGCTATCTGTTCGGGAGATGCTAGAATCAAGGTTCGTCTTCATGTTTGCCCTTTTTTTCAAGGCTGTTTTTGTTTGGTTTTATAAAATAAAATGGCGGGTTTTGCTCCTTTTGAGTAGATATTGACTTTGCCTATGATCTTGTTAGATATGGGACACTTTGAAGTGCCAGGTTCAGACTGAATTTGCAGAAATTGCATCAGCTGAAACCACGAGTTTATATAGTACTAGACCCGAAAGAGGGCATCTTTCCGTTGATTACACGTGCATGAAGTGGTTGTCATTGGACAGAAAGGTTGATTAGTTTATCTGTTGTGTAAATTGTAAATGGCTTCGTGTTTATAATTTTGAATGTGCGACTTCTATTTTATGTTTTGAAGTAGTTTTTGGACTTAAAGCTTTCATTGCTTACAGAAAAAACGGAGGCTTGGGAGTTCTTTGTTAGTGTTTGGAACCGGTAGTGGCGATGTTTTAGCGCTTGATGTCTCTGCTGGTCAGTTGAAGTGGAGATTAAGTGACTGCCATCCAGGGTGAGTAGCGAGTTTGATGAAATGTTAATTAATCATAAGGGACAGTCCTCCACAAATATAGACTTCAGGAGTTCAGAAGTTTGTTAGTTTTTTATGCAAGTCACACGGTGGGAAATGAATGTTTTTTCTTGAACCATGAAACGCTGCAGACTACTGTTTTGACATCTGTAAAATTTATCGGAAAACCAGAAATGATTTACTTATGAACTACATAGAATGGTTGTTTGTTTCTTGCACTTTGTTATATGATGGATTGTGTTTAGTGGGTTGCTTCTTGTGTTGGCTTCTATTTTTGGCTTGCTAAATCAACTCATATAATTTTTTTTTGCTTGCTTGCTTTTATTTCCAGTGGTGTTACTGCCATTTCGTTTGCTGCACATGGTTCCTGCATCTACAGTACGGGTGCTGATGGAATGGTTTGTGAAATTGATCCTTTGATGGGAAATCTGTTAAAGAAGTTCAGAGCTTCTACAAAAGGAATATCCTGTATGGCTGTTTCACCAGGTATAGATCCTTCTCAGCTTTTGGAGTGCTATTCCTTTATGTGTTGTGCTCTTTCCTGACTGGCATTTGGTTGCTCCTGAAAATAATCATTACCAGAGGAATTTAAATTGGGTTGACAGAGTCAAGCAATCAAGGTGCTGTGGCTTTTATTTATGTATCTAAACTGGATACTTCTAAATTTGACCTATTATATGATAGTTAATGTTCAGAAACATTGAGAAATCAGGCACCATCTGAGTAGGAGGAATTTGTTTTTTAGAGATTCAGTTTGGAAATTATAGTGATTTCAAAAGTGTGATACAAGTGAAATTCATAATTGATAGGTGTAGAGAATTCTATTGAATGAATCTCTTAATAGACAATCTTCAATTATTCACTAGCATCTTCTCCTTATCTTCATGAAATTTAATTTACCACTCAGTGGAATTTATATTCAGATGGAAAGACGTTGGCAACTGCTGCTGGGCAACTGAAAACTTTTAACTGTTCTGATCAGAAGAAGATACAGAAGTTTTCTGGTCATCCTGTGAGTGTTATTTTGTATATCTATTATTTTTTGTGTTGAACCTCTTCTATTTCATAGTGATTTGGTCCACATCTGGTTAGTTATATGAGTTAATATTTTTGAACCCTAAATAATAGGGAGCTGTCCACTTCATGATGTTTACTGAAGATGGGAAATGTATCCTCTCATCTGCTCTTGGAGAAAGATATGTCGCAGTATGGAGAACAGATGGCAGCAAAAAGCAGTCGGCTAGCTGTGTTCTTGCAATGGAGCACCCAGCTGTCTTTGTAGATAGCAGGTGCATAGACAGTGGTGGGGTTTATGATGCAGGGCTATATGTTTTGGCTATATCAGAAGTTGGTGTTTGTTATTTGTGGTATGGACAGAATATTGAGGAACTGAGGAATGCCAAGGCCACCAAAATTACATTAGCTTCAGAAGATATAGTCTCTAAAAATCAGAAGCGTTCATTACCTGCTATATTTGCTGCAAAATTACAGGGCATTTCCAAGCACGCATCTGTGCATACCTTTCTTGCCTATGGTTTGCTAGTGAAGCCATCATTTCAGAAAATTTTAGTGCAATATGGCACTGACATAACTTTGAATTGCTCTAAGGATGGGGTTCTTCTACCAACGAGTCAGTCTCTCATGAAATCTAAGAAGCAACGAGATGTACAAAATAGAAGTAAGACCTCAACACGAGTTTTCTTATCAAATCGGTGTTCACTTTTTAGATTCTTTAAATACAAGAATGTGATGCACCGTTTAGTTTTATCATGAATCATGAATCATGAAACTTGTTACTTATCTGGGAAAATAAAGAAGAAATCATAAAGATTTATAATAGAAATTTTGGAATATGAATATTTTGTAAAATTATTCATTCCTGGCTTCTTTTGTGCAACCAGTTGGACAATAGTTATTTGGTATAACAGTGTTTTATGTCATTTCCTTGGCCTTCCCAAGTCCCATAAAGACATGCAGAGATCGGTTGATTTTAGATGCAGAGATCGGTTGATGGTCTAAAATCATGTTATGCTTATGGTTTGGTTGAGAATTCTTTTTACGATTCCATTTGTCTGTTGTACCATCATTTTCAACAACCAATTCTGATTAATTCTTATGTAAAGGCTTAGGGTTAATTTTAAATCTTTGTTCCTTTGTTATGCGTAGCTTATTGAAGTCTGCTTCATCATCAATCTTCCAATTTTGAAACTACTAATCTGTCAGGATTTCTACTTGTGAATTCTCATCTGAAAATGTGTTGGTTTCTTGGGGTTATTTTAGCCTCAATTTGGTCCTAATTTGCATTCTTGTTTTTCCACGGCTTGCTGATTACCTGTTTTGTGATTCGATAGTCACTGCTTTGGACCGTGTGGATGCTGAGGATGCTGTACTTCGACTTCATAAAGTTTTAGATATTCATGAGAAGAAGGATAGACATCAAAATTTGAGTAGTGCCCTTGATGAGGTAATGGCCAACTCAGTTGACAGCAAAAGTGAAGCGAAGTTTATGGAGGACAAAGGTATATTTTTATTGATTTTGCAGTATTGCCTTAATTTTATCTATGAAATTTACAAGTCCTTGATGTAGCATGTTTCAAGAAATTAATTATTTTGGAATTTAGATGAGTAATGGATGGTTTGTTTAATGATAGTATTGTTTGCATTCGTTGATTATTATTCTGCACAGATGACGTGGTAGATGTAGAAGCTGACTCTCAAACAGTTTCTATGGAGGATCGGCTGAGATTGCTGAGGATTCTTCCTAATAAAGATGATCATAGATTGAACTCAGCTCTTGAATCTACGCTGTTTAATGGTGTTGATCTGGAAGATAACATACCAGAAAAGAAGGTTAGTTTACTGCAGATAGGAAATAATTTGTCATTATTGCTTACATTGTAGTATTTTCTTGTTCTATATGGTTATTATTTTTTTATAAGTATGCTTCAGCTAGTATCAGTGACACTTTTATCTTATCAATCAGATGAGAGCCACTATTTCATCTATGGCACCTAGCAATGCATGCAATTTACTGGAAGTCTTGGTGGACATGTGGCAGTCAAGGTTTGATGTGTAATGTTAAGTTAATACATATTAAGGGTAGGAAACTGAAAAGGGGTAAAGACACGTATCCCCCTATAGTTTCAGCTTACTATAAATACCTGTCTTTAAGAATTGTGATAGATACCCTTGTAGTTTCAGCTTTGTGATAAAGCCCTGAGCTCTAATGGCTTTAAGAATCTGTGGAGGCAACATCATTAAACCCTCTATACTTTTTAATATTTACAACTGCTTTCATCAAATATAAATTTTTGGCAATGAACCCTAAAATTTGAATTTTAATTTCTTCCAAAATTTTAATTAATTAACATTTAACAACAGACAAAAATTTAAAATAGTCTAATTCTACAAATATAAAACCAACTCAATAATAAAATACGTATTAATAAATTTAAGATAAAATTAAACAACACTAACATAATTTACATTTAGCTACGTGAAAATTAAAACTAAAAATAAAAGTTAATCCAATAATAAAGTAAATTTTATATATATAAAACACATGTACTAATTTTTACAGTACTTAATGTTGTAGAATAAACTCTTAAATACTAAATTTAATGAGATTATTTGTTATTTAATATTGGAAAAAACATAGTGTAAAAAAAAGATCTTAAAAGTATATTACTAATTCTCTACAAATGCTTAATTTATTAATTTTATTGTATGAAAATATATTTTTAAAAGACTTTAAGTAATACAAGATTTTTTTTTCTTAATTTTCTAGCAAATAATGTAAAAAACCAAAAATCTCTTAAAAATATATTACTAATGCTAAATTTATTCACTTTAGTGTATGAAAATATATTAATTTTGTATAATATTATCTAAATATATAATACCTAATATAGTGACATTAAGCTAGAAAATCAACTAAGGGAAAAATCATATATTACTTGAAATAATGACACTTGTTTCATACTTTAAAGAAATTATTTTTACTAAATAAAAAATAATCTCATTAAATTTAGCATATAAGAGATTATTTTACATTATTAAGCATTGTATGAAATTAACACATGGGTTATTCCACACACACACAAATATATAAAATTTAATTTATGATTGGATTAACTTTTTTTTAGTTTTTTTTTCTCATACCTAAATGCAAATTATGTTAGTTTTCTTTAATTTTATCTTAAATTTATTACTATGTATTTTATTATTGAGTTGATTTTTATATTTGCAGAAATAGCTTATTTTAAATTTTTGTTATTTATCTCTAAGTTAATCTATGTAGTTAATATAATGTTAAATGTTAATTAATTAAAATTTAGCGAAGAAATTGAAAATTAAAATTTAAGGTTTATTGCCTAAAATTTAAATTTTATTAAATTAGTTGAAATTATTAACAAAGGATAGGGGTTACATGATATTTGGCTCTACAGATTCTGAACTGCCATTACAGCTTAGGAGTATTTGTCACAAAGCTGAAATTGTAAGGGGCTATCTGTAATAAGCTGGAAACAGGGGTTAAGTTTGTTTATCCCAAACTCAAAATTTGTACTGTTACTGGCTTATAAAAGAAATAAAATCTAAAATTGAATTTTCAAAATCTAGAGTGAAACTACAACTAAGTATGAAGCTCCTATTACTTTTTGTATGCTCAAATAAATATGCTTCTTACCAGAAAGAATTTTTGGTTCTCTCTGAATTTTAATCCTTTTATCGAGGAAATTTCCATTGTAGACTGAAATTTGGCATATTGTTTCTGTTCAATAGGTCATATAATGGGAAGAATGTTCTACCATGGATATATAATATATTATTGAATCATAGTCATCATCTCTCTTCTCAGAAATCATTATCCCCAATGCTTAGTTCTTTATATAAGGTAAGTTACAAGAAAAAAATTGTGCATTTGTTCCCTATTTTCGTGTTTTATTCCTTTTTATCTGTTCGAATGACTATTTTCATGTTTTATATAAGGTTTTAATTTAACCCTGGAAATAACTTGTCAGCTCTAATGACTATGCCATATCCCATAGGCTCTCTTACCTTAAATCATTAGTACTGTTTAAACCTTTTTGTTTTTAACATAAATTAGTGCTTTAAGTTACTACATAAGAGTTGTATCTGATGAACAGTTTTGTTGGAAAGACATTTCTTTTTCTTTTTCATTTTTCCCTGCCTGTGTATGTTTTTTGTGAGTGTAATGACAGCTTGTCAAGTAGCATTGGTCGTTCAGAAAATTATTATTTCATGGCATATTCAAATAAAAATTTCATCTTCCAGAGTACCAAATCCAGAGAGGTGGCGTTTCAGCCTTTACTACAATTATCAGGACGCTTCCAACTTATAATGGCACAGGTTAAAACTCAAGATCCTCATTTCAACTTGATACTGCTGTCAAATTTACTGATAATTTATTGGTGTTAATCTAACATTTTCTGATAGATTGACAAGGCCACCCTAGACAAAACCCAAATCTCGTCCTACAAAAATGAAATGGTTGAAAGTGAAGATGATGCTGTGGAAGAACTTCTTTATGGGGAAGTAGATGACGAATCCCAAATAAGTAGTGATGAGGATAACTTAGTGCATGCGGCCGTAAAGGGGTATTTAATCTTTCCTTTGTTCTTATGGGACGAGATTATGAATTGCTTCTCAGATGGTATTATGTATTTCAAACTTAAAAGTTCCTTCCGAGAGAATGGCCCGAAACTTGTTATGATATACTGATTGATTTACATTGATTCTAAAGGTTAATTAATTTTCATAAATTTAACTCAGTTTATATACAAATTATGAGCTGCAAAAAAGTGCATGTACCATTTTCAAAGTTGTTAAATTTTGATTTACGGTGAACCTATTTGATGATTCACAAGCTTAAGTGGCACAAATTGGACAAACTACTATTCAGCTGGAAGGTGGACTATGGTGGCCCTTTGAGATCCTGTTTCATTTGACCCCTTAATTAACTTCATAGCATTTTGCATTTTGTTTCTTGGTTTAATGTTTTGTGAGAACTTTCTCCAAGAGCTTTATGGGATATTTTCTGCTTCGCAGTTCCAAAAGCTGCACACAAATGTGTCCCTAATATGGGTTGAAGGCAGAGTGGCATATTCTGTTGAGAGCTGTCCACATTTTGCACCGGCTTGCCGGCTTATTCTTTGGTGCTGTAAGTAATATTAATCGTTGAAAGGTCCCTGGCAAGTGTTTCATCCTGTCTCTGCTTGTAATCCTTCAATTTTGTATCCCTTCAATTTTGTTTCCGTTTTGTGGGTCTTTGTTCGCGGGAAGAAATTTAGCATTTGTTTGAGATTATCAGTGAGAGGTGTAGATGCAACAGGCGTTTTTTTTTTTTCCTGTAATTTTTCTCATATTTTTTATTTGTAACTTTTCCTCCTAACAAGTGTGCATGAAAGTGCGTTTGTTACGACTTACAAAATATATATAGGCCACACATTTGGCGGTAAACTTCTGCCAGTTCTTAGCTCTTCGTTCTTTTCCATTTTTTTCAGTTGTCTGGTAATTGGATACGCGACATCTTCTTAGATTTGGGTTGCTTTACAAGCCATATTTGTTCAGTATCTGGTTTAGTTTTTTCGTGGGATCTGATCAGCTCGTGGATTTCATGTGATGGAAAATTTTGTTTCGGTATATTAAAATATTGGCGCCCAAGTTAAACGATTTAAAAGACCTATTGAATTTACTTCCGATTTATTGTTCCGGATTCTTTGATTTGGTACTTGATTCAATATAAATCCTCCACATCAGGGGGGAACACGCAAGTTCTAAATCAGGAAAAAAAATGGTTCAGTACCTTTTAGTTTCCTGGTAAGAATCTGTTCTGTACTCTCAGCACTTGTGCATTCTATAACGGTCACTAACCGCCGTTTACAAAGCTTGTTTCATTTCGAAGGAGACAACCAAGTATCGTTTTTTGTGATTCAATTGGGTGAATATGTTCTGAATATCATGGAAAGGCCAGGTTTTAGAAGAATTCTTGAATTTACTTCAATTGTCACATTTTATGAATATCAAAGCCGTTTTCAATTGTCTCCTTTTGGTTAAACTTGAGCAACTTATGGAAATGGACATGCCTATAGACACGAAGCTTTGATGTTTCTACTGGAGCAGAGATTAGATTAGATGAAATTATTTTGATTAAATCTGGTACCTGTAACAGTTTGAAAGCTGAGATAAAAATAAGGGAAAGAAGTCGGACAACACGTTTCTATGAAGGCATTCTAAGAAAACTCATTAATCTTTGTAGAACCATTTTTACAAATTATTTGTTAAAACTAGAGGCTCAGAAATATGTTTAAGAATAATATAAATATATTTTATGTTCTTTTACAAGAAATAACTACGATGCAGAGTGTCTTAACGCCGTCAGAAGTGGACTGCAGAATCGATTCTTCCGGCACTTACAAGCTTCGAATATCATCCCTTTTCCTGAAATTTTCTCATGTTCATTAGGAAAACATTACGCCCACGGGATTCCAAAATTTTATTAATCATTCTTTTTAGAGTTTCTTTCTCTCTCCAGAAGCCAAGGAAATCATCAGGAAACCGTTGCCTTTGAGTTTCTACATTACTCGGCATGCATTCGGATTTTCGTCGCTGAATATTGATGTAATGCTTCCATTTCCATTTCCATTACTGGTACTGTAATAGACATTGTTGCTTTGATAATCATCACTGCAATGATCCATCCTACTGTAATGTGTATACGTAGGCTGTGGTGACCTGATATACTCGTATTCTGAGACATATGGCGATGGCTTGTAGGTTTTGTAACTGTGAGTTACATAGATTGGTTGGTTTTGGGGACCTTGAGGTTGAGTTTCTTCATGTGGAAACCCATGAACATTAGGATACCTGTTCCAGTGCCCGGTGTAGGTGCTATGTCCATAGCCATATCTATAGCCGTACCCTGGTGGATGGTGGTGTATAACATGAACTTCTCCAATGTCTTTTGATCCAGAGGGACCAGCTGCCTGGTTTGCATTAATATCAGCAGCAATAGGAGAAGGTTTCACCTCTGGTGGTGGCAGATTCTCGGGTGGTGGCAGCGCTGGCGGATTCTCAGGTGGTGCTGGAGTTTCCGGTGGAGGCATGTCTTTTGGCGGCTCCCCTTGTTGTGGTGGGTCTACTGGTGGAGCTTCAGGTGGAGGAGAATTTACTGCATCATTGGGTGGTGCACCACCTTCTGCTGGTGCTTGTTCTATTGACTGATTGCTAGGCTCTGTTTGTTCTGTATGAGAACATATAGTGGCAATCTTTCTAGTCTTCCTAAGGGCCTTAACAATTTTTTCTGGGTCTGCCCACCCAACTATGGTTAACTTCTGCTGGGAGAAGTCAATATACAGATCATATATACCTGTAAAAACCAGGTCAAATTTTAACAGAAACTAGAACAAGAATCAAAGGAAAAGGACTTTTCAAGGCTAATTAATTACAATTTGCTAACCATTGATGCCGTGTAAGGCCTTCTTGATCTTCTGCACACACCCATTACAGTCCATTCGGACTTTTATCTCCGTGATTCGAGGCTTCTGCATTCCAGAAGATAAGTGAAATGGATAAATAAATGTATATTTTGTTATTGGAAAACAAAATGTTGAATTCTTAATATTCTGCAACTATACCTCTAACTCAGGAACCATGGGGATAAATTGTGGAGAAGAGAGAAAACAAAGGGATGATATGTCGATGGAAGATAGTGAGAATGAAGAATATAATAGGTGGTCTATATTTTTACATGGAGAGGGAATATTTCAAAGGCAAAATGATGTGGGACATGTAAGGAATCTCCTTTATTTTTCTATAGGTGACAGGGATAACATTGTTGCTTGGTTACATTTGGGAAGTCATCATGAAATCTTAAAGTCGGAAAGTAAAGGCTGGGAGTCGGTTGTAATTTTGTATGGATGTATAGGCCAAAGGGAATTTACTTTAGGATAGATGGCCATCAGGTCATGCCAAATTGAGTGAAAAATAGTGCAGTTTAGGATATCCAAAGCCTATCATTCCATAGAAAGAGATTTAAAAGATGATAGTTTTGGTTTCAATAAATAGGCTAATTTTATCGATGAAAAAGAGTCCAAGTAGCTTTCCTTTCTTTTAGGTGGAAATAAGGATATACACTCTTGAGGAATCCTTTTGTTACAAGTAACAGTGTAGCGGGAAAAGAGGGAAAATAACATCTAAACTTCTAATTTTTCATATTTTTTCAAGTACGTAAGTAATTTGTTTATATATATTGAATAGGTTCGTAATCCCTTTGCAATGATTGAAATACATATTCTTAAATTTTAACGGACAATTTAGTTATTCAATAGGATGTCACTCAAACTCCAATCTTGTGTATATTATATTCTACCTATCCAAATAATATGCAGGATAAGATTGGTTTATTATAAATTAAATAACTTGAGTTGTCATAAATGAATAAAGTATCTACCAATAGACTCCTAATAAAATATTAGTAATTCAAAAAAATAAAAAATAAAAAATAAATGGTGACTTATTTGATATAAATAAAAAACTTAAGTATTTGTTGTAGAAAATATAAAACTTAGAGATTTGAATGTTATTTTCTTTTAAAATGACAAAAAATAGTTGTTAATTTGGGCCGGAAGGCATAACCAATCATTCATTTTTGTCATAAAGATAAAGATTGGTAGAGGCTTAGAGAAGATTCTTTCTCACTTGGTATTGAACTTGTAATATATAAAGTGGGTGTATGTTCAATCATTGATTGAAATAAATACCACAGTTTGGTGATCTTTTTGGTAGCCTAACAAAAATATTTTAATGCTAAGTGAGCAATTCAAAAATAATTTTTAAAAAATATTGTTTAACATGAAATTTATGCAACCCCTCCTCAATGCAAGTGTAAACATGATTTTAGTGGCTATTTGATCTAAATTAGTGAATATTTTTCATTGGTTGAACTCATCCCAAGTTTTTGTTAAACAATTCTCTCTCATTTTCGGAAGTATTTTCCTGAATTTGTAGATTCCTTGGGTTTCCATCCCAACAACTCTTTAGAGAAACTTTTGAACATATTGGAAAGCTTTTGTGTAAAACTATCCCTTTCGGCAGGGACCGGGTTGACTGGGTGTCAACGCTTGAGCATCCAAAATTACCAATTGTCTAGAGGATGTCACAATAGTACTGAAAATCTAACGTACATCCGTTAATATCAATTGATGACCTGTCTGATTTTGCTATTATTGAGGAGAGGCAAGAGAATGAGCTTTTAAGCTTTGGCTGGGAGAAATTTTAAAGTTGAAAATTGTTTAGTTTTGCTGGACATTATTCTGGTTTCGAATCATTCAGGGTTTAGCAATAGCTCATCTAGGAGGTTCATTCACTTGCAACATTAAAAAGCTTGTCACATTTCAGCTTCCCAATCGTAAGTTTTGAATCCTCTTATCTGAGTGGACGAGTTTATCTAAAAGAAAATTTTACAGTTGGTAGCAAACTTCAGAAAGATCATGATTATCCTGGCTCTCTTAAATTTCAAGAGTCAGAGTGGGTCTTTTGCTGATCGGATTTTTCATGAGGAAAAGATAAGTAGAGATGTTACTGCAAATGGTCCCAGCCAAAAATCTTTTGAATTTGTGCATAATGTTTGAATATGAGATCAAAGGAATCTAAAATAAGCTATTGAATATGTTTGAGACTACTGTACTTAATTTTGAAATTATAACACTTCAAAATATCTGCTAAACACCAATTTTTACTTGCGAGCTAATGTTTCTCCATATAGAGCTTGTATGGTATCTCTTATGATTGGTATTGCTGACTTCAACTAAAGGGATATATTTTATTCTATGACATATAGCAGCAAGTAATTTCTGGCATTGATTGTGGGAATATACGGGCTGGCTAACCTGGCTTGTCGAAAATTGCTTTAATTCATTGTTCTGCTCTGCCCCACGAAGGCATGAAGGAGGAAAAAAAATCTTAAAGGTTGAAAGCGTACTAAAAGATCCAACCCATTGTAAAATCTGGTGCACATTTTATCTAAGCCTAATTTGTGTAGAAAACCTGTCAGTTTGAAATAATTTTCATATTAGGCTCATAACTAGTACATGGTAACCATACTTCATGGATATATAAATTATTATAAGATTTTGATCCGAAACATTATGGAAAATGGTATGCACGAATGGTCTCAGCTACAGTTCCTTGAAACTAATATAAATTTGACATTCATCTCCTTATCATTCTAATAATTTCACAGTCCTTTTGATTTTCCGATAGCATAAGATGGTTTCCGGGACAATTTTTGATGAGTACAAATCTCCAATCACAGTCGAGAGGCTGTGGAAGGCCTTAATCTGCGATGCTCATAATCTCTTGACAAAGATTCTGCCTCTGGTCATTTCCAGAATTGACTTGCTTGAAGGAGATGTTGTAGGCATATCAAGAAGTTCAACTTCACAGACGGTTTGTGATATAATAACACTCCAACTTAATATGGGAAAAATGTCTTTTATTTTTTTTTTTCAATGAGGTTTGTATGATTTTGTTGCAGCTGTCAAGGATTTCGCTATGTTAAGGATCGTGTAGAAGTGATGGACAATGAGAATTATGTGTTCAAGTATTCCTTTCTTGAAGGAGGAATTCTTGGTTTCAAAGTGAATTCTTATGTGGCTGAGGTTACTTTTACATCTGCAAGTGATGGAGGCTGCTTGGCCAAGCTGAAAACAGAGTATGAATCATTGACAGACAACATATTATATGAAGAAGATGTCGGAAATATCAAAAAAGGAATCTTGACAATGGTGAAAGCACAAGAAATGTTTCTGTTGGCAAACCCTAGTCCTTATGCATAAGGGCTTGAAGCATAAAACCAAATTTAATCATTATCATTAAATCTAATAATGCTTCAGATGTAAGATAAACACCCTTTTGATTGGTGCATTAGTCTTTTGATAAGAGACATGAAACTTATTCATATTTTCTTTTATCATTACACATGGAATTGGGACAATTATCCAAAGCACACAAGGCAAAATTTTAGGAAAGAATATGAGTATGTATCCAATCTATGCATAAACTTGAGGGTTATCCTGGAGGTACTTTTCCACAACCTTGTATATTCCCATAACTTTCTCCTTTCCAGTTTCAATTTCTTCTTCCTTAATCTGGAACTCACCAGTGGTATTGTAATTGCTTGTCATCTTACAAATGCAACCTCCATTACCAGAATCTTCAAATTTGACTTCATAAGCAATCGATTCGAGCTTGTCTCCTAATGCATCTCCCTCAATCATGGCATATTTGCAAACAAGATTCTCTTCATCAACTTCATCAATTCTGTGCTTCACATTCTTATATTCATTGCCTGCATGTGGAAAACAAAGAAAGAATGCATTAAGTTAATTGCCATTTGATAAAAAATATTCCCATAAATGAGTTTTGCTTACCTTCAGTAAAGTTGATTTTTTCAATGCTTCCAGCTCCTCCAGTTCCCTGAATTATATCAATACTTCTAATGAATTGAGGTAAGAGTTTTGGAAGTAAATTGCTGGAGTCTATGATAAAGGCCTTGAACACTCGCGAAGGTGCAATTGTACAGTTGAATTCTTGTGTAATACTGGTAACACCCATGATTGATTTATGAATTATAGTAAAAACAGGAATGATCTTTTGATTAAAGCGTTAAGATTCGAGATCACTTTGAACTATTTATAAGGGGTGATTTTCTGATGAGAAATTCCTGTTAAGCATGGTTTTAAAGATTGGAGGTGCATTGCAACTACACAGAGCGTATTTTTTTGAATGACTTTTTGTGGCTGCTGGAAAAATGATGCATGGGCTGCTCTGACTAGTTTGATTGTAGACTAACTAAAATTTGGTACGACTTTGAAGTTTGATAGGCTATATTCTGAAATTACAAAATTATCTCTTGACAACAAGAAATAATAATAAAAAAAGTACATAAAAATAGAAAATTGTTTTGATCTGAATCGAAAAAAATTGTATACGGTGGTACAAGTCTTGATGTTTTTGCAAATTTGCTTTTTCTGGATTTCCTTTTAATTTCCAGGAAATATATAGAGAGTATTCAACAAAAATAAACAAGAATATCATCAAAGGATGTGAAAACTGAATCGCATTGCTCAAATTGATGAAAGTATTTTGACAGTCATTAAGATTAATTTGTTAAACATATTACAAACATTAACATTAGAACGGACAAACAAATAAAAGACAAAATTCACATAAAAATTATGAAATTATATTTGTTAATTTAGGCGTAAAGTTGAGGATGTGCCATAATGTAAGCTTCCACAACTCTGTAAGCTTCCACAACTTTGTAATGTTGAAATTATTTAAAATATATGGACTTATATAATTATAATCTAACTCTATTTATAGAGCTAAATCAATTAATAGACATTTATATGCATATGATACCATTGAATTATAATAGGATGGTTATTTATTCTTAATTAATATTTAACCTATAATTGCGTCTTTCACCAAATTTTAATCAATTTATTAGGTGAAAGGCTTAATTTAATAGTAATTGATAGTTGAATAATATATATATATATATATATATGTTTTTATGATCATTTGGATTATAAAATAAAAATAGAGAAAGGGCAATTCCATAAAATCTTTATTCGTTTTAAGAAAATTTGTCACATCCCGATAGTCGGGATCTTGATAGTATAGAAGTAGGGATATTCTACCCCTACAAGCCTCAGACAGACTCGACTGATAACATATAATGCAGATGATAAA
>JAWDEX010150333.1:0-22816 GCA_035221805.1 Trichilia hirta | reverse complement strand
GTGATGAAGCGGGGAGGGGGGGGGATCAGTGGTCGACGTATTTATTTCTTCCGTTTTTGGTAGCAAAAAAAACTGCCACGTGGTTATATTATAAAAATAATTTAAAACTGAGTGGGGGATTGGAAAAGCTCGTTGTCTACATTGATTTTTAATATATTTTGGAAATATCTCAAATCTAATGGTTATTATGAATCATGGCCTTTTTAACTAGTTTTTTATGGCCAAAAGGCCCCGCGTAAAAATAAAAAATAAAAAAGAGTGAAAAACGCCCCTTGTCTGTTTTAGTTGACAGAAGAGATCCACAAACTGTACATTGTCCATTTCAACAACTTACGAAGCTAGACAGTAAACTTGGCTGCGGAAGAGAAATAACCGATGCAATTGCCTATGACTGAAGTTGTAGGTTCGGTTGAAAGCTTGAAGGAAACTTGAAAACCCTTCCGATTTTGAAATCACAGGTTTTAGTCTGCTTATGTAACGTCAGGAGTTAGTGCACAATCCCGATATGTACATCTACACAAGTTAAACTGTTTAATCAGCCTTCGGACAAGACAGCACAGCAGGAGTGTCTATGATATACGAATTCGGACAAGTGAATACCTCCTTGGACTGTAACAAATGTGAATAAGCACTGTTTATCAGAATCAGCCTCTGGAAAACGGACTACATCATTCGCTGCCCGCAATTTAAGAGAAATATTGTAAGTCGCACAAAGAAATTTAGATAACCATATCCAGCAATTTTGAAGAAAATTGATTTTTTGACATAAGAAGGGTTACTTCTGTACAACGGCCTTCAACTCTCACGTAACAACAGCCAAATAAAATTAAATAAACAGACAAAATAATTCATAGAAGAAGATTGATTATATTACTGGAGAAATTCTATGATTCAAGATTACAAGAACGACTCTCTCGCAGTCATTCTTTCTCTAGTTTTTCTATCCCTATTTTTTTAAGGACACTAAATATTTATAGGTTTTTCAAACAACATAGAATTTTTGAAATCAACAGAAAAAAAATACTATTTAATCTGTGCAAGCATGTTCAAGAAACGGGCTTTCTGAGAAAATTGAGTTGGTGATCACTTCCCCTTTGTTAAGGTATTACTTTACCTTTTAATTATTGCCTAGTAATTTAGCAGTATATCTTCGCTTAAATCATTTCATCTTTCTTAACATAATCTTATACTTTAGGATATGGATTCCATCATTTGGATTATAGGACCATGCAAACAGCAGTAGTGTAGGAAGCTTTGGTGGTGCAGAGTACGCAGATGGGATTGATACACCTCCACTGATGGTGGCTAATGCACGGAACAGTAACCATTCCCTAATCTCAAGTCTAATTGCTTACCATTTGTAGCTGTTGAGCTACATCGAGAACACTATGTATATAATGTACATATCAGATACTAGTCATATACAATGAAACTCTCTTCTTCAATCTGCTCTTTTTCTCTTTTCATGTTTATCCTTCACTACAGGGAATTCATCCGTTTGATAAAAGAAGCATCATCAGCGAGTATCAGCCTCTTTCTCCGGCAGTTGATTTTTGACTGGCAAGTAATTTGTTGTAGCTGTTCCCTGTTTTGCTGATGAGTTGTAAATTAATCAAATTTTTCTACCGACTCAAATTCAGATTAGCTTGATTAATAGTTTCTCTGTTTCAAATGTTGATTAGATAGAAAGTGACGGCGACATTTTGTGGAAGGCTGATGAAAAAGAGACTGATGAAGAAGTTGCAGAGAGAGGAATGTTCATAAACTGGTAAGATCTCAGTTGCCTCTATTCAAGATTTTTATCTTCTGGTCAACTTGAGTAAAAACAAAGAGCTGATAATTTAGGTCATGAATATGAGCATATGTGTATATGACTGAAACTAGCTAAAACTATTGATACAAATTAGTGTTTCCTAGGAAAGGGCAAAAAAAGGGTGTACCAATAGCAGGGGAACTATCTGACAACTAACTGGTGATGGCTGTAGTGAGTTTTCATGCACTAATCTGTGGCTTACAAGTCTTCAGGCTTCGAGATGTTTATGATGCTATTGCAAGGATGAAGCAAATTCAAATTTGAGAAAATGTATGCAAGCTTGTCCCCGATTCTCCAACAACAAGTTACCCTGGAAAGATTCCCTTCCGTCTCGATCTTCCTAGTGATGTATGTTGCTACTAAGGAGCGAAAAACAGCCTAATAACTATAGCTCTTGTTGTTGATATTATGATTGAACTGGTATCTGAATATGACATCGATAATTTCAAGTCAATTGCTGAGATAGTTATATAAGAAAAACTCGGTGCTAGGAATTTAATGGGCTTGCAAATTCTGTTCGACTTTCTTGATATTCTTTCTTGATGTAGGTAATTGAAGACCTTAAGGCTATTACAGACATCTGGGAGTCAATTCTTTATAAGACACACACACACACACACACACACCCACACGTGTATGTGTGTGTGGATCTATGTCCCGTGTGTGTCCGTGTGTGCGTGTGTGTTATGTTAAGAATTTCGGCTTAATCTCTATGATTATTAGTTCGTCTGAGCAGGATTTCTTCGTTAAAATGTGCATCATCATTTTGTTGCTATTATTTTATATTCTGTTCTTATTTTCTAGGTAACTTTCCTTAAACTCATGTCAATGTATTGTTGTTTTCTACATTGAATATTTCTCCAGTCAGATCGTCTGAATTTTACAAAATTCAAATTTGTACTCAGATGAATACGGTTGGTGTTGAATTGCTTAGACCTATATATGTATGAGTCTGCATATGGATGTGTAGACTGAAGAATGACCATGGATATAAACAAATAAAAATTGTTATAGTGAGAAACATTGGTCAATTTCAAAGCATATGTTGCATCTAGTGTACGAAATTGATATAATAATACCACAGCGCTAGTCACCACAAGGCAAGCAAACGTCGAAAGTCTTAACCTAGTCTTTAATCTTTTGGTAGTTTGATTCATTGAGAATGGATGGTTGGCGCACGTTTTCTTCGTTCCTAATTGTAATCTAGTTCGTATATTCCTTTATAATATGCAAAAAATTCCATTTTGATGTACGTAATTGCATGGAAAGCTGATTTCAAATTCAATTCAAATTCCGATGAGCTCATCAGAACTTTCTTTCCGTGTTTCTGTTCAAACCAAAAGAGGATGGTAAGTCCAAAGGAAGAGATTTTGATATTTAATTTTAACTTGACTACGTAGAACAGAGATGAGGACTGAGGCGAAGGTATCCGCTGCATGAAGGAAAATCATACGCGGTTTTGGAAATTTCTCCATAAGCACTGGTTAGGTCTCAGGAATTTGATCCTGAAAATACGTAATCCATCAAACTTAGAATCAAAGTAAACACACCATCTCACAGTTCAACCGAGACGAGGAATTAATTAACTATAAATAAATACATAGATACCTTTTGTTGCTGCCAATTACATCGATCCGCTGCGCATTCTGAATCCAATTTACTACTACGAACTTTTACTTCTTGATCTCAGTTAGCGATTGAAGTATCCGCACATTCCTTCATTATTTCGCTGGTATATATAATGCCACATGCTTATGTTCTCTGTCAATATATATCATACATGTTATATAACTTCACCCATATACATCAAGTGAATTCATCCTAGTGATTATCGCATGGTGTTTTAACGTCTTAATTGCTTTATTCTTTTGTTTTGTGCATATATTCCATCTCGTTTTGTAATTAGCATACATTACATAATCATTTCAATGTGGAATGAATTCGCAGAAATGGTTATTGCTCAAGCTCAATTTCTGTATTCACCAAATCATTGCAAAATTCTTCACATGGTTTGTAATTATCCAGTACTACTTCCGTAAAATTTAACCATTTGCATCATTGTCAAGTTAATGCAATGGTATATTAATTCGTTTAACATCCCAGGTGAGGCATGCACAAGGGGTTCACAATGTCGAAGCAGAGAAGAACGTTGATGCATTATTGTCGGATGATCTATTTGATTGTTCAATCTCACAACTGGGTTGGCAGCAGGTACTTTTCCATCCTCCAAGAAACGAAGTCACCTGTACCTGACCAGTAACTTTATCTTAATTTCATTTTGATGATGGTGTCCTAAGTCCTAACATAACATAAGATGCTGCAGGTTGATGCTCTTCGAAACTATGTTCACGCCAGCGGACTTTTAAACAGGATTGACTTGGTCGTCACGTCTCCTCTTCTAAGGTAATTTTAGTATCTATTCGTTCATTCATTTTCTATCGAATTACATTCTATTTCAATGAAAACGCCTTGGATTTTAAGTTTTCAACCAATCTAAGTAAGCAAGTACATGCATGCAGGACCATGCAAACAGCATCTGGAGTTTTTGGTACCGAAAGCCACCTTTATGCTGCAGATAAATCTCCAATATCAATTATGGAAAATCATTCAATCCCGGCTTTCCATTGTCCGCCTATCGTAGCTCATGAGCTTTGTCGAGATCGGTTGGTAGGTTTGCAAACATCCAACAAATAAACAAATCTATATGTTCTTCTGTATTCTCTTGAATTTTGTTTCTTTGACTCATTACTTCAGGGCCTTCGTCCATGTGATAAAAGGAGAAGTGTGAGTGAGTGTCAATCTCTCTTTCCCGAAATCGACTTTTCACTGGTAATTAACTACATTAGATCATTTTAGTGAATGAAGCCACGACGGATAATCTTCATCCCAGCGTCCTTATGAATTGAATTCATGTGATATGCAGATGGAAAGTGAAGAAGATGATCTTTGGTATCCGGAAGGTGTTCGAGAGCCGTATGAAGAAATTGCAGCCAGGGCGATCGAGTTTATGAAATGGTGATTCGCATTGCATTAATTCATTATATTCTTTCTACCAATATATAACCAAGATAATTAATTACTTAAGAATCTATGCAATCTTTCATTAATTGTCAGGCTGTGGAGTCGTCCAGAAAGAGAGATAGCAATCGTTAGTCATGGAGTGGTGTTGCAGCATATACTCTATGTTTTAGAAAATGACAGTCAGGATTCATCAGTAATAAAGGATTTATGCAAAAGGTATGGAAAATATATATATTCTAAATCGAATGATACTTCTCTTCCTTTTGTATTCTCTTTTTAAACAAATCTCATCTCTTCTTATGTTACCACCGATTATTATAATTATTATTATTAAAAAATTATTCTGATGGTTTTGGGTGCTTTCAATATATTAATGTTTAAATATTTTGCGACACTAATCAAAAGTCTTTGATTCCTATTCGTATACAGATTTAACAATTGTGAGCTTCGTTCAGTTGTCATCGTGAATAAACGGTGAGACTTCACCTGAAACAATTATACGCACGCATATTCCAAACGTATATAATTAATCAGTTCTTTTCTTCAAGTCTGTACTGTAGGTTCTAAAATTTGAATTTGAAAAAATTTTGGTGAAGTTTTTTCAAAAATGATAATATTTTATACAAATTATTGTCGTACTTAAAAAAATCGAAGCACTTAAAACTTTTTAAAATTTTGAAATTTTCGAAGCACTTAAAACTTTTTATATGCTTAATTATCTAATATTACTTTTATTAATCGATTTCCTTATATTTGCAGCAGGATGGAGATGGAGTGAGATAAATTCCTCTACGTCTACCTACCTTGGACAATTTCCTCGCGTGGTTTCATCTTCATTGATTCTAATTTATTTATTTATTTATTTATTTATTATAAAGATTTTGTATCCAATGAATATTTTATTATTATTATTTATTTATTCATTTAATTATTTATATTCTTACAATAATTAAGGATGAGTTATGTGTCCAATGAATATAATAGTATTTGATTGTACGTCATACTCATCATTTCATTCAAATCTCTCTCTCTATCTATATATATATATATCACGAAATATTACAAAAATATACATAGACAATTTAACTATATCTCTATAAGATTTATTTCACATGGTCACTGTATATTAACACTAAAATTTATCAAACACATATATTTTTAATTTTCAAACACCGAATTACTTTTCTCACTAACTTATTATCGACTTAGCATATAAGCAAAAGTCATAACAATTTTAAAATAACCTTTAATTTTATAATTATTTACTACAATTGGTTAAATATGAAAATATTATAAATAACCAACTGTGCAAATATATGTTAAACGTCATTTTTTTTTCTTTTAAGGTTAATAAACATGCAAGATTCTTTATTTTTAGTAGGAAAGACATGGCAAAAGCCTTGTTACTTTACTTTGAAAGCAAGGATTTTCAGACAAGGCCAGACCCAGTAGCTTTTTCCAAGCAGCTTCAGGATTTTAGCTTTGCAACTTCCATGCAGGAAAACGTAAATGGATACAGCCGGCAGCGTTGATTGTTCTGATTTTTGAAAAACAATTGTAGTTTCCAGCCGGCCGAAGAACCGAGGACTACGAAAACTATAAGTAATATAATTAAATAAATAATAACATTATGATTGAAATATGGAAGGATGAAATTTGTATAATATCATAGAAGGAAGCCGAGGCTTTCATAGCAGTTTCTCTAAATAGAAACTTAAGATCAAATAAAATTCTCATTGGTTTGGTCCAAATCCAATTCATGAAACATTGATCAAAGTTTTTGTCTTAAGGTCATCTGCAAAGATAAGTCAAACAACTCACTTTTAGTTACAAAACTTAAAATAAATTTAGGATATATATATCTTTGCAGACTCATGAAGGCTTATGAAATTTGAAAAATAAAGAATAAAAATACTCTGGATCACGTTGTTGAATAATAGAAAAGATGACATCTTATACAAGTTCAAGTTTAAATGGCATCCCAATCCGATGGCTTCAAAGCGAAAACGTTAACATCAACGTGATCAACACTTTTTGCACCAATCAAATTATAAATCTTTCCTTGGCATCTTGGCTGCGCTAGTAGTAATATCGAAAAGATTATATCAACGGAGATTTTCCATCCTTATAGAAATGAACACAACATTCCAATATTAAGAGAGCTGCTGGATTTTTTTTTTTTTTTATTAAATCTATTTGAATATGTTTTTTATATGACGGTATCCCTTAGCATTAATTTATTTAATTTATAGTGCATATATTTAATTAAAATATTCAATAATTTTATTTTAAATATATTTACAGATGTTATTTTACCATATTACATTTATTTTAGTTATTTTAAATTTTGAACAAATATTATGCTTATGAATATAAAAAAAATAATTTCCTTTTTGGTTAAAGAGCCCTACGCCCGTTAATTCGATTTAACAGTCAAATTTAGTCATACACTTAGATAAAATTATAAGTCATTAAAAGGACTAAAGTGATATATTTTTAAAATTTTTATTTTTTGATTTATTTTACACAAATAACGGGGATTTAGATAATAATTCATATTTTAAAATAAATATTAAGTTATTTATTTTTTAACTAAAAATATTTAAAAATTAAGAGTGTGTTTCATAGCGTGTTAAAAATTAGGTTATGAAAATTATTAAAATAATATTTTAAAGTGACACTTTTGATAAACGTATTTGATAGGTTTTATTAAATGAGTTTTTGAATAAAAAAATAAAAATATGTTTAGTTTGATTTTTAAAAATAAGTAAAGCAATTATTTTAAATAATTAATCCCAGGAAGGTTTAGCTCGGTGGTCTAGCAACATTCTCCCTTAAGCTAGCTACTAAAGTTTGAAACGGAATTGAAAGTGGGTTTAACGGAAAAAAATAATTAATTTTAAAATTTTATATTTAATTTTAATAAAAACTTAGTTAAAATTTTAAAAATAATTTTTTTTTAATTTCAAAAATAAATTTTACAAAATGTATAACTAAACGTGCTTTTGTTTTATTTGTTTTAAAACTAAAAGTTTGTTTGTGTAAATGCAACTAAAAAATTTTACATTTGAACCTAAAAGAAGAAAAAATATATTTTGGGTTTGTTTGGTATAACTTTTTCAAGTAACGTTCTATCGAGTGCTTATAAATAATTTTTTATAAAAATTATATAATTATTTCAATTAATAAATTTTTAGAAAGTAATCAAAATAGAAATATAGTCAAATTTTTCAAACAAAATAAGATATTTTAGACAATTTAATCTTCTATAAAAAGCAAAAATTCAATTGTCAAAATTTAAAAGTTTAGAATTCTTCTAATGAAAATAAATAATTTTTTTAATCTTTTAAAAAAAATTAATAACAACTGAACGATATAAAAAAAAAAAAAAATTGATATTATTTTGTACCGTAAAAATGTCAGACACTTCTATTAAGTACTGTTTTTCGGAAATCTGGTATAGCCAGATTGGTGAGATGGATTTATCATTATTCCTGGACTATAATTTACATGGATAGCTCCATTAACAACAGCCCATCATTTTTAAACCTCTTCCCCAGTCACTCTTGACGGAAAAAAAGGCTGTCAGAAATATTGAGTTAATTTAGCAGCGTCACGAGAGGAGGACACGGCGGAAAATCCCAAACCTTGGGCTTGGGCCAGACTATTCCAAGAAAGGAGAAATTTATTTAATTATCTATATAATCAAACATATTTATTTTTTGAAACTGTCAAGCATGATATCAGTGAGAAGGCAACTTTAGAAAAATGCATTTGGAACTAAATAAATGGACACATCATACTACAAAATATAACAATATGTTTGAATTAAATAAATATACACATAATACTATAAATATAAAGACACAATTTTTTTTTTGCCTGTGTAAATTCATATTTACAAATTAATGTAACATAAATTGTTTTGTTAGCCTATGATTCACAATATTTGTTAATAAAATTTGTATGTATTTGGTATCCTTATAAATAACAACAGCATATCATGGTTTTTACACAAAAATAATTGTCGTTCTTTTATATTAATTGATGCGGAATATGTTTTGATTTTCCATCCATCGTAAAGAATACAGATCCCATTCCCATTATTATACTATTCCTATTAGGTCAGAAGAATACGTATGATCTGCTGTGCGGAAGTTCTCATTAAACAACGGATCTGAGCAGTTTAATACATGATTCGAAGTAGTATTTCTATACTCTCTGCACACAATGTAATATCCAATTGCCAGACCAAAAACCATTCGTCTTCATCCTGAACGCCTTTTAAGTCTTCATCAAACGTGAAAACGATTTGGTTGAACTTGGAAGAAGTTTTAGTTGATGAAATCAAATTAGGTGTCTTCTTTGAACTTTCTGTACTTTGAATACAGAAATTACGTACAATGGAGGGCAAGACAATTCATAAATGAAGGGAAATCTTTCTATATTTCAATATTTGATCTTTTGATGATGAAACGTTTTTATTGGAAGTTCGTGAATTTAAAATGTATATGACCAGATATTTTCTTCATTTTCAAATGATTTATTACATAGTATAAAATAGGAAATTAAACATTAAATCTGTTGTCGTATCAAACGCTTGTGTTTATATGGATTAACGATTTATTTTTAAGTTAATTAGGGAATACACGGTCCCATTTTTAATTAAGGGTAGTTTGAGGTAATAATAAATTGAAAAAAAATAAAATAAATCTGTTTTCCTTTGCTAAAAAAATTAATCATTTGATAATTTTTCTTATTAAAAGAACTATGACTTTCAAAAACAATATATATACATTTGGTAAATTTTATAAATAAATCCGCTTTTATTTTTACTAAAAATATAATCATGTGATAATTTTTATTATTAAAAGTTCTATAGACTTTAAAAATCGTATACATTTGATAAATTTTAATTCATAATATTGTAAATAACTAAAATGTACATGAAAATTATTTTACCTAATTGCTTGTCTCACTCTCTATAATTATGTCTATGCAATGTTTATTTTTCATTTTAAAATCTCAAAATAGATCGTGCTAAAATAATATTATTTTCAATTATCCTTTATTTAAAAAATAAAAAATGTTAACCGAAAAGAAAAAAAAAATTGTTTATAACGTTACAATGGTTTTTTTTCTAATTATAGTTGGGTTTTAATAATTATTTTAAGGTTATATTTAAGTTTGCATAACTTACCGTGGGATCTATTTGAAATATATTTAAATATAAAATTGCTTTTCAAACAATTTCAAACGAAGCTTAAGTACAAACTCTTTTATACAAACTAAAATATATTATATTTTTGTCACATATTCATATAATTTATTTTTTTTATATTTTTATTTTTATAAATATTTCCTTTCAGTGAAAATATAGGATATGGGCTAATTATTAGGAATTTTTATAAGAAATTTATATTCTTAATAGTATTAATTAATTATTGTTATGAAACATTGAAATTTGACTTAACAATTCATTAATTATTATTTAATTTACAGGAAACAAGAAATCCCAATAAGTACTAGAAATCTTATTCAGTCTAATAATTCAAAGATTTGATTCTCCGTGCAGTTTCCATCTAGAAAATATTGGCTAAATTTATTTCGAATACTATTGATTAACAATTGAAAGATACTACAATCTTTTAGCATTGGAAAAATCATCATTTCTTATTTCTTGTCAAGCCAACTTGACGCTTCTCCCATTAATCGGGACTCCAACAACAGCTAATAACATATTTTAAACTAAAAAATTCAACGGACGTAAAGTAAGTGAAACACGTCTCATGGTGACTTTTTTATTAAGCAATTGGTTTAAACATCGGAGGCAAGCAAATTTTTATGCACAAGTTTGGTCAGCAGAATGAAAATTAACATAGTTTCCAGCTGGTTCTTGATCGACCTATAGTCTTGATTTGATTTTGTAGTTCATTTTCGTCATTTTAGTTGTCTTCGATCTACCTACCTACGTAGTGACTGGATATCAAAGTTATATATCAATGCATAAAGACAGAACTGTGGCAAATTAATTATATCATTTTGTATGTTCATGTATCCTTTAAAATTAACTACCCATGATAATAATAAGGAGAATAAATAAGAGAGAAGATTTAAAGTACTATTATATCATCTTATAGGGAACCTCCAATATATGAACTGATCGATGTTGAAACCAAAAATGTCACTCTTCAAACCTTTAATTTTATTAAGTAGGATTGCTTTTTCAAACTCTAACCGGCCAGTCCCAGCACTTGTGCAATTAAAATTTATTATTTGTTAGAAATATTTAAGTCAATTATGTTTTATAAATGTATAACGAACAAGAAACAAGATATCATTCAAGTGATCATAGGAAGGTAATAATAAGACTATTATTTTTAATTTAATCAACATTTGCGTGATCAATCTTTGACGAGACAAACCTTAGATTGGATTGTAGTGGGACTACTAAACAGGAAACTTAATTCTCGAATAATTTTTTCAGAGGTTTTATTAAATGAATTTAAGTATCATCATTTAACTAGAACGAATCTTGAATCATCGAGGAGATCATGACTGGTCTTCAAGAATCTACGATATAGAAACAGTTCCATAAAACTACTAACAACTATGTATAACTTTCTAATAAAGTACTTCAAGGACCTTAATTTGGAGTTAGTAGGTGATTTGGAAAATGATAAAACGTTCAATGTTGCTGCATAAGTAGATGAGATCATAATGCAATATTATTACCAAGATAAATAAACAGTAAATTATGTAATTAGGGATAACAAATTAAGGAGCTTATCATAATTACAGATTCATTTAAATTCAGCAAGTCACCAAACCCTAGATGTGAATTAATCATTTTTTGTAAATTGTAATCGTCGTCGATCTCAGTTTTGAGTGTGGATTCATCATTTTATCTATCAAAATTCACTTAGCTAATTAATGGAAATCAATTACGGTTTTTGTGGAAAATCTGACGTCTCTTTCCTATCGTCTGGTTTCTTCTTCAAATGCAAATCCCATAACCAAAATCATTGCTATATAATTAATGATATAGCAATTAAAAAATAAGCCTTCACATGTAGATTTAAGCTTTTTCTTTTTCCTGTTGCACTTTTCTGTGTGCCATACCCTCCCTTTTATTTACTAGCTAGACTTAATCCAGTTATTTATCTGCCGACAAGGCCCCCACCAATTAAGATTTTTCAGAAAAGAAAACAAAACTTCGCAAAGGAGCTAATGCCCTATAGGACAGGGAAATGGAGTGCAAACCAATATAAGTATAATGATTTAATTAGCTATACATGTTAACTAGTCTTAGTTTCTGACTCGTATATCATACGCTTGCTGTAAAGAGAAGATGAAAGTGTACTAGCAACAAGTTAAAACTCGGTGGTGATGATGTCAGACTTATCGTTACTGACAGTTTCTTTTTACTACAAATTAGTAGAGAAAGATGAACGCGACTTTCCTCCATTTTTTGAGTTGTACAATAGGTGGCCTAAATTACGAAAATGTAAAAATATCATTTATTTTTTTAAATATTATTCATAATTATTTTTATACTCTGATATAGTACAATTATTTATTTACTTTAGATCATCAAAAATAATTATTTATTTATTTAATATTATTAAAATACATATGCTTTTATTAATAAAAATAAAAATTTAACTGCAATCAATAATTTAAAAAATTTAAACATTCTCATCACAAATAATTAAAATAAAATTATTAAATATTTAATTAATTTTTTAATTATAATAATAATTAAATTTGTATTTGAATGATAAAAAAAATAAATAACTAATTGGATATAATTTTGTTATTATATATAAAAATATAAAAATATAAAAATAATTATAAATTATATTTAAAAAAGAGAGATAAATATTTATTTTACATTTTTATTCTTAAAATAAAACATTATGCAACCCATATATTTGATGTACACAACTTTTGATGAGTGGTTGTGATTTGTAGGGTTAGCCTCATTTTCTTGCGAAGAAATGACATGTGATGAACGTCCCTTTTCTAGACTCTAATAATGGTTTCTCTTTTCAGCCACTCCATGAACAAGAAATTATACAAAATGCCAATACCCAATATATTACCGATCTTTACGGAAGAAGTAGAAACCAGAAATTAGAAGCCAGAAGCACTTATTAATTCTGCCTACTTATATTCAAAACATCTACCCATTACACGACCAAACCAAACACTGTCTACTCTACTCTTCAACAGTAAAGGCAGTTTTTGACGGACTGTAGCAGTATAGCATTGAATCCTATTGGACCCAGGTCTTTTGATGGCACAAACAAACAAAACAAAAGCAGACAAAAACAGAGAAACAGTAAAGAGAGAGAGTAGAGTGGTTTTGCTAAAGAAACATAAAAACCCTAATAAAATATTGTGGGCTGTCTAATTGTACTAAGAGAGAGAGAAGGAGAGTAGGGTTTGCAAAACCGCTTAGTGTCGGGTAGTCGGGAGAAACAGCCCGCAGTTTTCTCATAGCACCCATTTGTCCTACTTTGCCCTGTGCTTCTCGTGGTGGTTGCGTCAGTGTCATATAATTTTATTGTCAATCATCAATTGCCTTTTTTATATTATGGTCCTAATCTCTTCTTGACACCTATATGTATATTCAATTTTAATCTGTCTATTTCTTGATTTTCAGATATACATATCCCATTAACCATTAATAACATTGATTGAGATGATACGTAATACAATAACATTAAGTTACAATGCTGAATTTAAATATAAAATTTGAACAATATCGATTGAAATGATGTAGTATTAAAGTAAAAGAAAGTTTTAAATATTTAAAATTTGAAACATTAACAATATTGGTTTAGATTAACGTTACTTTAACGAGTAATTTTGAATTTTATATAAGATTTAGTATTAGGTAAGATGATATATAAAAATAATAAATAATAAATTTATACTAAAACATAAATAAGATCGATTGAAATGATACATAATTAAGAAAATGTCATAATAAGAGATCTCAAGATTAAAATATTAAAAACTTCAATTAAGATAATACGAATAATTATTAGACAACAAATTTAATTTCAAAACATCAATTAGATGAACTCGTCTAATTGATTTCGCCAATGTTGATGCTTTTATCTTTATACTTCTACTCACACAACGTATATTCAAAAATAAATATGAACAAAATAATGCATATGGGACGTGGCATTCTTGCATTGTCATCTAATTGTTCGACTTTCTTGGATTCTTATAAATACAATGCTACTCACGGCTTCGTTGTACTTTATTAATCATTCGTTTCTTTGTGTACTAATTAGGGCAAGAATTTGTATGCATGTGTGCATGGGGCTCATCGTCATTACTGATCACAGCTCGCAATACCTCTAGTAATATAGTCTATTGCAGTTGGCAAGTGCAAAACTCTAAGAAAGACACGTGGAGAGCTCTATGAAAGACACGTTCACTTATAGAAAATTCAAGTGCCCAAACCAAGAATGCATTGTTCTCCTCCACCTTCGTGCTCTCCCCTCTCCAATACTCCAATCTTAATTTTACCTTTCATTTCATTGTTATTGGATGAGACAATCGCTTTGCAATCCCAAACCAACATGTAATAATGTTACTTGGAAAGCACAACATATTCTATTAATTAAACACAAAATAATCAGTTAATTCCTTTTTAAATATTCATATACAATTATTGCATTGTTCTCACTTTAACAAATTTGTTTTTATAAAATAATTATTGTTCATCATCATTATTCATGTTTAATCATTCGATTTATAAAATGCCCACTATCTGGCTGCTAATTACGAAACGATAGTAATAATACCATTGAACAAGAATGTGGAATTACCAAAAGTTTGCCTTTGAAACTTGCACCAAATCATTTCCTGTATAGAATTTCAAACGTTTAGGTTTGAAGTTTTCTCCAAATCATTGCCTCTTTATTGACTTCGAAGAATGAAAAGGATTCCTTTCTGTGTTAATTAACTTATCATTGTGCGGAAAACACGAGCAACTGCTAAATTGCTAATATATTTGTTCATTAGTAGATTGATAAATCCACGTGCCTGGAATTTTTTCATGTGATTTGCCGAAAGTATGTTGTACTTGTAGCATGTGGTTTAGATTCTTCGTACGTAGTTAGGATTTGGATTCGCAGGAAATAACCACCATAACCTATATAATTACTAGGGTTAATATTTTGTGTGCGTCCCCGTTTTATAATTTGCTAGCTGTTAAACAATTGTTCGTAGGCAATGCTGTTGGGTGTTATGTTTTTCGAACATCTCAAGCTACTTAGTGTCTGGTTATATATCTTCTATTATTATAAACGACGGGAGTCGAAATTTCATTTGCCTTCATTTGGATGGGAATCAGTGCCAGCAACTTGATAATGTAATTCTAATTCTCATAGAACCATAAAAAGTGATTAATATATAGAAACGTCCAAGACGTTGAATATATAACACTCCCCACCATCTATCATAATGATAAAAAGCTGTCACATTGCTAAATTAAGAAAAGCCACGAGACCACGATTGGCCATAGAATAATATGAACATAGAAATCATATTAATTAAACGGACTAAAATTTGATACCCAACTGTTACTAAACAAATTCACAGGTATAATGAATAATTAATAAACAAAAGCAAATTTAGACTAACAATCAACCTTATTCTAATAATTTGTAATACAATAAATTCCCTTGATGCAATAACGCCGAGTATTATAAATACAGACTGCATAAAGTTACCGATAAAAATACGTACACACCAATTATAATGTGTCCCTCCCTATTTATTCCCTATATTTCATTTGTTAATTAGCTAGCTTGCCAGGTGAGTTGAGAATGACACATATGCTAATGGCACGATCCCTCCATTCCAAATTAGAAAAAAGATGACTAGAAGCTAGGCTGCGTAGTTAATTAATTGATATTTAAAATACTTGATGGCCATAATATTCCAAGTCTAGCAATAAGAAAAGTGAAGAAAGAACAAAAGAGGCCCAACTCATTTGAAAGCGCAAGCGGAGAGGCAAACGGTTATGGGACCCAACTCAACAATTTTTTCAGTGAGAGAAAGAGATGGATGTTCTTGTTTTCTGTTTATACATAAATAAAATTGTAAAAAGGTCTTCAGCATACAAAGAACCTGACAGGGTCTATGATGCTAAGACCATCTCTTTTCGTTTGAGACAGATATGTGGGTCCAAATTTTCAGAGTAATAACAATTTTTATATTAAATTTGTTTGATTGCAGAGATTTCGGTGAAAAAGACACCAAAATCACCTCTCCCTCGCACGGATAGGAGTAAAGGAAAATGAAAAAGCAGATTCCATTTCAATCTCAGGCTTAAAAAATGAATAAATACAACAGAATAAATACTATAATCCTGTATTTTATCACAAATTAATAGCCTTTTCATTCTTGTTCCTATATATTCTTCCACTTGGGTGCAACTTCTTCTTCTCAAGGCATTGCCTCTAATTAGCAATTTAACTTCTTCTGAGAAAGAGAGAGAGAAAGAGAGAGATGGAGTTTAGTAATCATGGTTCCCTAGAGGAATTGTTAGCTCTAAGAAGGGAAAATTGGCAGACTATCCCTACAGAAATGAATCCGATTTTCTCTGGTAGTAATTGGATTTATGATTCTTTTAGTGAAAACCCTGCTACCATTTTTCCAAATTCTTTCTGTGAAGAAGGTTTCTCTGCACCAATTGAACAAGACTTCAACTACAACTTCAATGAAGTCTACTGTCCTTGTCCTTTTTTTGACGAATTTTCAGCTCCTCAGCTTACAGATTCATCGATGAACACACTTGACACGCCGCCATTTCCTATTCAAGAAGAGATTCCATTGTCTACGATGGAAGATGAAGAGCCTAATTTACTTGCTGAAGATTTTCACAATTTGGAGATGAAACCTGCTTGCAAAGTAGAACCAATTCATGACCAATCTCCAGAATTCCTACTTTTTAACATGGGAAGTTGCCTGGAAAGAAAGAATAGAAGCAAGAAGCTAGATGGGCAGCCATCAAAGAATCTAATGGCCGAGAGAAGGCGAAGAAAGAGGTTAAATGACAGGCTTTCAATGCTGAGATCAATAGTCCCTAAGATAAGTAAGGTAAAATAATAAACTCCATTGTTGAGTGTGTTAATTTTCCAAGTTTCTCTTGAAAATGTAGAATCTGTGTACTTGTGGTTTAAGTTAATTTGGTCCGATTTCTCCCTGCCTCTGCGGACAGATGGACAGAACATCCATACTAGCAGATACGATAGACTACATGAAAGAGCTGCTAGAGAAAATCAGTAGCTTGCAGCAAGAAATTGAAGCAGATTCAAATCATTTGAACACAAGCATTTTTAAAGATGTGAAGCCAAATGAAAATTTGGTCAGAAATTCACCAAAGGTAATGGACTCTACACTGTTTACTAACTATTGAAATAAGCTAGACACGGATAAATTATTAGAATTTCTGACTTGAATTTTTGTTTGTACATGTTATATTCTTGTAGTTTGATGTGGAAAGAAGAAATATGGATACTCGGGTTGAGATTTGCTGTGCAGGGAAGCCAGGATTGTTGCTATCAACAGTAACCAGCCTGGAATCATTAGGGCTTGAGATTCAACAGTGTCTCATTAGCTGCTTCCATGATTTTTCAATGCAAGCTTCTTGCTCAGAGGTACAAATTCTCTGTCCTGTTTCTGCGTCATCAATATTTTTTTTCTTTTCTTTTTTGTTACTTTATTTATCCTAACTAAGCTGTGTTTAATTAGTATTCATTCTTGTCATGGTTTCAGAAAAAGGAGCACGAAGCAGAATTAAGTTCTGACGATATCAAGCAGGCATTGTTTAGAAATGCAGGTTATGGAGGAAGATGTCTGTAGAAACAAATAAAAGAATAAAATATATGGTTTAAGTTCTTAGAGAAGGCTTCCTAATCTCTATAATTTCATTAAGGTTTTATACGAAAGATTGTAATGAATTTTTTTCTTGTAATTTATTAAATAAGTAATGTTTACTTTCCACGGCAGTGTATTATTGGTTTTAATTGGAGATGTTAATGATTACAAAAATGCTTTATTTTCTCCCTGAGAAAAGAAGGCAAGGCTAGAAAGACTAGCAATTAGTATTTGAATCTGTACTCTTAAAACGTAAATTTACATAATACTTTCCAAATAAATCAATGTCTAACTCAGGTAAGACAATTGTATATAGGGCCAATTTTTATTTTAAAAAAAATTTATTTTTAACTATGCTATTGAAAAAATTAGCAATTGTTTTTAAAAATTATTTTCATAAAAGGTTACTGGATAAAATTATAAATAAAAATTATTTAAATATATAACATTTAAATTTAAAAATATTAATTAAATATTTAAGATATATTTTAATTTTTATCAATTTAATTTAATTAATAATTGAATATATTTAATCTTAATAATGAAATTATATATGCAATTCAATATAATCAAGTCTCACATCATATACAACACAACAATATGTATTATTCAATTTTATCATATCATATTATATTTATTTTTTTATTTAATCTTACTTAAATTTTAATTTCTACTAAGCCCCATTTTACTCGAATCTCACTTTCTGAATAAATCAATATCTAGTTTAGGTCCAAATATTTAGTTATAAGCAAATATTTAAATGGTTTACCATTTTTAATTTCTTACCAGTAATCCCCATTTACTTTTACTTGCATTACACTTTTTAAATAAACCAATATCATGTTTAGGTGTAAATATTTAAAATAAGTATTTAAGTGGTTTAAGATTGTTTCTCATTCATAGATTTTATTTAATAGGCTTTATTGTGTATATCTAACAATTAGTGTTAACTTTTTAAATGACTATTTAATTTTAATGTATTTAAGTGACTTGACATTTATATTAGAAAGTTGGGGTGTTTTTTTTCAATTTTGTAGTGCCGAAGAATAGACAACCCAATGGGTACTTGCTGCCCTAAATCTTTAAGAGTATACTAGTAGCACACATAATTTGAAATGAGAAAGAAGACGCCACAAAGACAATCATTTTGCTTTTCCTTTACATAGATTGGTTGTGGATTATTAATTTATTTACATTTTACCGTAAGACTATTTTTTTCTCTCGATAAGATGTGTTTATTATCATTGAAAGTATTCATTTATTCTTGATTGTAGATTGATTCAACACAGATACATACACGAACTCAAATCTATAGAATCCATGGTTTCTCCATTGGAATCGAGTTTGTATTCAACCAAATCAAAACAGCTTAATCATTATCAACCGTTCTGCGACTGCAAGCAATGTAAAACCATAAACTTGATAGTAGTAATATTCTATAATGCAACAAAATTGCGTAAGCAAGAGATTAAATACTTTCCCATCCGAATACAACGTCCCCACAACACAAAAAAACCTAGTCCATAAAGACAAGGAGGAGAAAATTATTTGGCTAAAGGAATCAAAAACTTTACATACATACATGCAGAATGTGGCAAAGTAATGCAAAGTTAATTCCAATAACCGAGCTACCTGGTCAATTAGAAAGATAATTATCTGTAGACTGACATATATATATATATATAACAAACAATTTTTGGTACAAACGTCGGCAATTGCATTAAATTGATTCACTGTAATTTAAACTTTGTTTGTGATTGAGGTAGTTGCTGCTAAAAAAGATAGTGTTCATCAAACCTTTTAACTATTATTCTACCTTTTAAGTCGCAACTAGCCTTTTGTTGTAATTGTAAAATCCGTCCGTGCCCGTCTTATCTTTCTTTGTTTTTAATCTTTTAATTTTTTTAATGTAATTGAAATTGTTTATTTTCTAGGCCATCTCCAATAAAACTAATGTCTTTTTTTAACATTATTGGTGAAAGCATGGGCGTAACCTTTTTGGAAAAGCAAAAATTACTCCTCAATAATTAAAATCATTCACTATATATATATAACTAATAATTATTGTTTAGTACGTATCACAGTATTAAATTAAAATTGGAATAATTTAATTACATTTTAGGATTAGGGAAAATGACTTTTAGACTCATATAGGTCCCACACCATTTATACTCACAATAGGGAAATGGGTTAAGTTATTCCAAGTTATTTAAATTAACTTTTTAATTATAAATTGTTTATTAAAATTTACAACAAATATTTTATTAACTTTTGTAAATAACAAAAATATTTAATAAATTAAAATTTTTTTAATATATATAATATTTATGATTTATTTAATTATTTTTAATTTATATTATTTAAATGTGTGATAAATAAAAAAATATTTAATTATTACATATAAAATGTAATAATTAAATCTAAATTATTAATTAATTTTTATTTGAACTTATTTAATTTTATTAATAATTAAATAGATATTTAAATACTTAATTATTTTTTATTTTATTTTATGTCAAATATAAATTTATAATCGTAGCTTATTCTATCCTATTTGACATTCTAAATGAATGCTAATGATACAAAGAATTAAAATGATTCGCTATAATTTAAGTTTTGTTTGTGATTGAAGGAGTTGTAGCAGCAAAAAGATAGTTTTTATTAAACGTTTTAATTGTTGTAGTTTTAAATCATAGCAATAACATAACAATTGTAAATTAAGACCGTTTCTTATACATTGTGATTGTGAAATCTCCTTAATGAATTATCCCGTTTCCTTTTGTTAAATCCGTCCATCTTGTCTTTCTTTATTTTTTATTGGAATTGACATGATCCTTCCTTTTACTACATCATCGGTTATAAGCAAGTGTCTGTTTTGAGATCATGAGGGAAAGCATGTATGGGCCTAAAGCCTAACTTTTTGGACAAAAGATTATTCGGCAATAATTATTCTTCGTAACAACAACTCCTACCAAGCTACGAGGATCAATCTTTTCGTACTATATAATTGTAAAGTTTTTCAGCATTGCATGTCGAGAAAGAATACTTATTCAAATTTTATATCATTAAATATGATCATTTCATTTAACGAAAATCATTAATAAAAAAAAAAAGTTAAAATAATTTAATTTTAAATATCATTCTTAAACTTCTTTCTAGAATTATAATATTTTTGTTGTATTTAGTAAAAAAAATTTAAGAAAGAACACATATATACTTGTATTTATATAGTTTTTATTAATGTTTAATATTTAATATTTTTATTTTATAATAAATATGACATGAAAAACATAGTATTTCAAATATCAATATCAAAAAACGAAAGACTTTTGCTAATAGAAATTGGTATAACGTTTCCCAATTTTAATTTTAAAATATATATTACGTAAAAATTAAAATATAAACAACTCCACTAAAATTTAAAGTTAAAAGTTTTAAAATTGAAATATATAAAAATAAATTACAACGTCTCTAGCAAAAAAGATATATAAACAATTTTGTTAAAATTAAAATTGGTATAAGGTGATATCAATATATAGTCAATCCCCAAAACCAAGTACTAATTTTCATTTTTTTTTTTTTTAAATTTAACGTGTGCATAGAGAGAGAGAGAGAGAGAGAGAGAGAGAGCTAAGGAAGGAGTTTAATGAATATATATAGCTACGAAAGGACATTAATGAATGCTCTGCACAATTTTCTTTCATTTCGGTCAATACTGTTTAGTGGGGAGTTGAACTTCTACTGCAATAAGAGATAAAATTTAGTGTTTTGTGAACAATAGACAATTTTGTATTTTATCTAAAATTTTAAATTAAAAAACAAGTTAAACTTTAAAAATTAATAAAGTATAATGCTAGCTGACATATGGGTGTAAGCCTAATGGGCCAAGAAAGGGATTGGGCCGTTTGTTAAGATTAATAGCCCGTATTCACCTGTTGGGATTATGTTTCGGAGAATCTATCTCAGCATCACAATTATTTTCTATTTGTCTTGTGCTTATAAGTCGTGGATGGAAGCTAAAGAAGAAGTTATGTGTGTGCATATATTTCTTTCCAATTTTGGATAGAAAATAATTTTTTCTACGGTTTGCTTTCTTATAATAAGATGGCGTAAACGTTTTGAGCCAATTTAAGAAATAATACCATATTTTATTTAGATGCAACTCCTAGTGTTGGTTAAGCACACATTTGGCTTAATTAAGAGTCTATTGTTATAAATCGTTCAACTTTACAAGAAAGCAGAATGATGTGAATGTATATGGATAATCACCTGACTGGCGACTTTGATGGAGTCTAGTGGCCATTGGCAGTGAAATCATCATGTTATTCCACTTTCAAGTGCTGAACTGATAGATAATTTAGTGGGATATCGAAATGACTTGGACCTAATAATGTAATCGCAATTCGCAAACGCTTGATGTTACATGCACCATTGATCACAGTTCATACATCTATATTATATTGGGTAAACTGCTGAAAATATAAAATAAATATGAAGCTCTTATTCTTCTAAAAACGAACCCTAATATTACTTAATCGAACCGTCAAATTAAACCAATTTTAAAAATATGAAATAAATATAAAAAATTAAGGACTTGAGCTGGGAGCCTATAACTTAAATTTATTACAATTTATTATTACATCAACTCAAATTATATGTTATATTAAGATACAAAAATTAAGTAACTCAAATTATATGTTATATTAATTCACGAAAATTAATGGAAATATATATTAAAAGTTAAATATATTATTTTATAATTCAATATCTTTAATTTTAAAAATTAATAAATTAATAAATAGTTTCATAAAAAAATTAAAAGTTTAACTTAAATTTATATCATTAATAACAAGAAGAAGAAGAAGAAGAAGAACAAATTATGTAATGTTTGAATTTCATCTTGTAATTATTGTTGTTGTTATTCAGAATAATAAATTTTGTTCAAATTTTTAAATGTTTTTATAAATATATTTATTAGTATGCATATATAATAAAAGTTATATACATTACTATATATTACTTTATAAATTAAAATATGAAATAAATTTTAATAAAAAATTTTGCTAAATTTTT
>JAWDEX010150250.1:0-19721 GCA_035221805.1 Trichilia hirta | reverse complement strand
TTGATTGTTTCTTCAGAATAGCTAAAAGTCACAACATTACGGAACTGACCCTTAGGTATCAAATTATTCTTTCAACCTCACTTGAACCAACCATGTGAGGTATAAAACAGACGAGGACACTTTATCAGTTAGGACGTTTTCAGCCTACAGGAATGTCAACATGACAGAGAATAAAAGCATTCAAGATATAAATGTAACTATGAGAAAACGCCTAAATGGCCAAACAAAATCAACATGCTTTTATTATCAAACCCAGTTTACTACAAGTTGCTGACCTCGATAGGAAAACTTCTGATTGTTCAGCCATGCTTTAAAGACAAATTTCAGAACAAATCCCCATATTTCCAAGGTCCTTTGAATTGTTGAGTAGGTTTTGAACCTACTCCAGCGGCCCACAGGTGCAACAGAAACCTGCAACATGTATTGCCATAAGTTGATACTGTCCGGAGTAAACAGTTTAAGAACCTATCAATAAAAAATTGTTATCTTCATAAACTGTCATGATACTATCTAACTTAAGCTCAGAAGACTGCTCAAAGCCTTTCCGTTATAAGCTCTGACTGAATTTCCTACAAAAACTGTTATTTATGAGAGCCAGTGCCCGTTCATCAGTGACTTTTACGGGCACATCAGTAAGTTAATGAACCTAACTTCTGATAAAGTAAATTTACAGACAATTGATCTTTAATTTGTCATAGAAGATTAAAAAACTACAATCAATAGCTACTAAACAAGTTTAATGTCAAAAATCATCTTTATTTCCCTTTTGAAGTTATGCTGGTTGCAGAAGAACTACATTGCAACAAAAATGTTAAGGAATCACTTATCCTAGAAGCTTAAGCTGATAAGGGAATCAATGTTTGCATATTAAACTACAACACACCCACTCACATGCAAGAACCGATTTTTTTCAATAAGCTTGCCACACAGATCAAACAAAAATATTGACATTTGCATATTAAACTGTAAGATGCCCCCTCACATGCAAGACCAGATTCTTATCAACAGGCTTGTTACGCCGATCAAACAAAAATATAAATGCAAAAGCGTACACATGCAAACACAAACACAACTTGTCATAATTAAATAAAAATAAGGGGATCCAAAATTTACTGTCGTAACATGTTGATTACCACTAATCTTGAATGCTTAAACTCATAAGTCAGGGCCAATAATAGCACTTAAACTCCAACAAGAAACAAATTAGAAAACACTAAACTTGCATTTGAGCACCCAAAGTTATAACCAATAAATTCAAACCAGAAATCCCAATTCCAAACCCACGACCAGATTTTAATATTCTACACAAAAATTCACATGAACAATTAAAATCAAAGAATAAAACTCAAAATAAAATTAACATGAAAAATTTTAATCATAAATTCATACCTCAACTTTTTCTTGTCCACTTTTCTTAAACCAAGCTTCTTCTTTCCCAATTGCTTCTACCTTCCTCTTCCTTTCATCTTCCATATCAACCTTTTTCTCCTCAACTTCTCCCACAACATCCACAGCCATTCCACCATTTCCATTCACATACTTCACCAAACTCCCATTCGTATAACCATTAACACCGTTAACGTTAACACTACTACTACTAGAAGCGCCATGTCCGTTAAGCTCCAAACCGTTTACTTCTTTGATTACTTCAGATTCTCTCTTCACTTCCACTATAACTCTACCATCTTCTTTACCAGTTCGAGTTCCATTTCTGCGACCAAGATTCCATCCGCGATTACTTTTATACAAAGGATTTCTATAAAGAGAATGGTTAGAGAGAAAATTTTGGTGTGTTGAAGAAGTCCTCGGACAGAAAACGTTGAGTTCTGGCAAAGCCAAAGAAGAAGAGCAAGAACAAGAAGACATCTTTTTACATTTGTTTCTTTTTCTTTTGTTGGGTATGTTTAGAAATGGATCAAAAACAAACCCCTAATTCTCATTCTCCATGATTTTTTTGACACAGAATGTATGCTAAAAAGCTTCGTGGGGCGATAGTGAAGACGCAGAAGAAGACAGAAAGGGAAGGGAGGATGAAATGAAAGGGGGAGAAATTAGGAAAATAAATTAAATTTATTATATAAATAAATAAATAAAAAGGAGGGAATTTGGGTGGATTTGGAAATGACACGTGGAATACAGGATATAACAGTTGTGAAGATCGGAGGCTTCTGATTGGTTCAAGAGTATTGCGCAGTTGTCTTCGCCACAATCCTGTTTTTGTCTGAATTGGAACTCTTTTATGGATCCATATTTTGTCTTACGTAGCTTTTCAAAAAATAAAATGAATTTTGAAACGAAAATTGTGAATAGTGCTTCGAGTTTATTCATATTTTATGTCGTGCTTAATTTTAAATAAATAAATCTTAGATGTATTTTATACGTATTTTAATTAAGTTTGTTTTTATTTTTTGAATTAATGAAGTATCATAAAATTTATTTCTCTATTATTATATGTGCATGCTTGTAATTCTCTAATTTTTAAATTACTTTTTAAATATTTTAATAAATTATTCATATTTTTTAGCTATCACTAATCTGATTTGAATGAATTAATCTAAATGCATATGAGTCGAGTCTGTGCAATTCTCGAATCCTTTCAATTATTATCATCATATCTCCTTTAGGTTCGAATCCAATTGAGAAATTAAGCATAAATAATTATTAAACTACCAAGCTACAAAACTTGAAACAATCTAACTTCATGCGTAATTAATAATAAAGCTACAAACAACATTATTGTTTTGGCTAAAAATGAGTAATAAAAGATCTATATAACATGCGTAAAGAAAATGTTAATAAACTGATCAATGTTAAAAATGATTTCTTGTCTACTAAGTAAGGTCATCGTGGATCAGATAAAACGAAAGGATGAAGAATTTCAGTAGAGTGAGTTATCCATTCAGAATTTTGCGATGCAGCCAGTTCAAGTTCATGCAGAATTACCTCAACTTTTTGCCATTCTTCCCATCTTTCCGCTAAGCCATTTCCTTCAAGCATTCTGACAACTTCCAACATCTTAGGCCTGTCCATTGGGGAGCTCTGCGTGCAAAGGAGTGCCACTTGGATGAGCTGCTGGACTTCAGTTTCGACATATTCGTCCCGTAAGTCTGGATCAATGAGCATGTCCAATTTCTTCTCTTTCAGGAGGACTTTAACCTGGGAAATATTAAGAGATGTATGTCAACACGAGCGGGAAAGAAAATTCGTGGAAAAATATGCAAGTCTTTATGTTTCAATGAATGAATAGATGGACAAATTCGAAGGCTCAAAATGACATATTTAGTACCTGTAGTTTGTGGAAAACAAGAATTTATAACAAAATATTTACTGAAACTATGTTTCAAAATAACGCTTGGTTGTCAATTGAAGTTGAATTTGTCCGTCATGAAATGTGCATGATATTTCATGTTATTTGGCAGGAGTCTTTCGTGCAACGAGTGGATATAAACACCTAATACAACCATACGATGTATACAAAATTGCATCCTGAGTAGGGACAAATTATGCAATAGCTTCATGTCATATATAATATCTTAGCGTTAAGGTGCTCCAGTTGGTGCATTATTTACTCGCCCAATCGAGGAGCATAACATTGTCATCATTTGCTAGCCTAGCAAGATCGAAAGCTCTCTGTCCAGCGATTAGCTCTAAACGCATGATACCATAACCAAAAACATCGGTCTTCTTGACGACTTCCCGGTGGATAGATATTCCAGGCCTATATGTCCAAGGTGCCACGTACAGCAGTAGTAACATGGGTATCTTTATAGTCCATAAATTTAGCCAACCCAAAGTCACCAACGTCAGCCTCAAATTCCTCATCCAACAATATATTTGCAACTTTCACATCAACATGAATGATCCTGGCGTCACAGTGGTCGTGTAAATACAAAAGGCCCCGGGCAGACCCCAATGAAATTCTCTTTCAAGTTGGCCAGTCAAGCGGTGGCTTTGCTGGCATCCGCTCTACAAGAACGTATCAGAATGGCACGAGTCTGATGATCAAACAGAGCAAATGGAGTTAAATGTGAGTAAATTGTCATGCAATGTTGCAATATAATGAGAATAATTGTCATAAAATTGTGTTTTGCACTGGGTTTTCTGCAAAATATGACAAGAATGATAGGTGTTCTTAGAGAAGTACATCTTTTCCTGGATCTCAGGGATTGTTCAATGAAGATCCAACAAAAATTACCTTTTAGGCAAAAAGCGACACTTCTGTTAGCCATGTATGGATATACAAGCAGCCGCTCAGTTGGAGTCAGGCAAAAACGTAATCGAATGAGATTCCGGTGTACAGCCATGCTAATCATTTCCACTTCTGTTTGAAACTGCAACTCGCCACCCAGTGTTCGGTCTTCTTTTAGTCTTTTTACTGCCACCAATGTGCCATCAGCCAGGCGTCCTTCGTACAGTTTACCAAATCCACCTCTGCCCAGAATGTTCTTGTTGCTAAAACTATCCATTGCAACTAGCAGTTCTGGCAAAGAAAATCTTTTCAGCTGTCCCAAATGAAGTTCCGGATCTTCTTCAGCTGAAGAAACATATGTCAAATTGAAAATGCATTCCAAATGAACATCAACAAGAATTCATTTTTGGAGTCTGGACTGTAACCAGGTGCATCAAAGAAAAAATATTGTGGTTTTCTTCGCTGCCAATGAGCAAACACCACAGCTGGTGCAGCAAAAAGTAAAGCTGCCCCAGCTGCGACTCCACCAGCAATTGCTACAGCCCACTACTTTCTCCTGAAATGGACAATACGTAAATTTGTTCGGTCTTCTTATGCCTTTTTGTTAAAACGGAATTGTCCCTACAACATAAGCACAAACAAGTAACACCATACTACTCCTTTAAGCATGTGTGGATACCTCTAATAGTGATAGAAACTAATATTAATATATAAGAACAACAAAATTAAAATAAGATATATAAGAGATTACCAGTAGGAGGAACAGGTGTTCGCGGAACAAATGAAGGTGGAGGAGAAAATGGTGGAGATCCAGGGCAAGGTTATCCAGACCACACAGATTTAAGTTATTTGCAAAACTGCAATTGGCAAATCAAGAATGACCGCATTTAGTCTACATTCATTTAAGGAAAAAAAAACATGTACATCATTTATCAGCACACAACCTGACGTGAGTAAAAAGTGAAAATGAGCCAGTGTCTGGGATGGGCCCTGATAAATGATCGTTTGATAAATCCCTGCAGCAAATGTTAAGAAATGCTAAAGTCAGATCATGACAAACCAAGGTAATAATAACAGGCAAAAATAATAAGAAAAGCAAAAAGAATAAAACAAACTGCAACAGATTACTCAGGAACTCACAAGACTTGAGGGGATGTAATATTAGTCAATGACATAGGTATTGAATCTGACAGGCTGTTGTTGTTGAGTCACCTATTCTTACAAAGAAGTAAAAGAGAAAACACAAGTAAGCTACAATAATAACAGCATTACAGTATGATAAACAGTAATAGCAAATAAGCAAAAACATCTTAAAAGATTAAGTGCCCCCATATTTGGGTTATGTAAAAACAGAGGATGATTGAATTCCATAACTCATAAACTCAGCTCATTCAAGTTAAGAAGTCAAAATATGGATCACAAAATTGAGGCCAATATAAACTTCAGTCAATGATCTAGAACGTATTCTGGATTTTACTTCATGACTTAGAAACATTACTAGTAATATATTACACAAGATGCCACATAATTATGCGTCAAATTTCCTGCTTCCCAGTTTGCAATATACCTTCTGATAAACAACTAAATAGAGTACACAATTCCAGAAAAAAAAAAATGTGAAATAAGCAGGAGCAGCTTGGGAGAGAGATAACACAGCAAATGAAGATTCTTCAGCTTGCTCAATGTCTCTGGAACAGGACCGGTGAAACCGTTCAAGTAAAGATCCAAGCTCACCAAGTTTGTCAGGAATTTGTCCACTTATGTTGTTACCGTAAAGTCCCTGTTATATAAATACAGTGTTAGAATCCACAGAAAGAAAATATTCACATAAGTACAAAACCAGGCAAAAGATAACTTACAGGTGCTGCAAATTTTTGAGCCAGCCGAGGTCCGGTACCAATCTACCAGATAATTCTGCACTTGTGAGATCACTGCTAGGAACACAAACATATTTTGACGAATTTTGTGACATTCTCCTGTGCTTAAAAGATGTATCAACAAATGGAGTTTGCTTACACTCTTGTAACACTGTTTTCATTGTTACCTGTAACATGAAACCACGTGCACGGATTCACAAGTGCACGATCCCAACTCTGCATAACGTTGTTAGGATCTTGTAAATTGGACCAAAGGTATGCAAAGCATCACCTGCTTATACAGAAGCTACATCTTGATTTGGCAAAAACATTGCCAGCAAGTGAAGAAAAGGCAGCAGTCAATCAGAAGAGAAGAGGAAAAGGTGACAATAGGAAAGCGCAAATCCATAATACAACTAAAATTTCCAAAACTGTTTAACCAAATCATGAAATTTCAGGGAGCATCCGATTAATCACCTAAGTGGAAACCAAATCTCTGGAGATATAATTAAAGCACAATGCCGGAAAAGGAAAATCGCTCAATTCTCCTACCGCTTAAATTGTCATTGCAACAAACGTCCTACTGAAATGAGTGAAAAACAAAAACAAGGAAGTAGTTTCTTTTTCCCTCATTTTTCCTCTTTTTCCGTTCACAAACATATATTATGCGACATCAAACTCAATCGTTACATAACTAAAACATGAAGTTGGACATGAAGAACATCATCAAAATCTTTGTTTCATATACTAACATAGAATATCATGAAATTCATACTAATCAGAATCCAAATTAAGCATACATATGCAATGTTGTAGCCAAACTTCTTCAAACAATAGCAAATACTTCACAAACTAAGTTAAATACCGACAAAACATTCATGAAAATCTAGGCCATCCCTTTAGCAACCAAAAATTTATCAAATTTCTCATATTTCTTTAAAAAAAAAGGAAATTAACATGATAAACCAGTTATAAGAAACCACAAACCTTCCTCATTAGGAGAGATCATTGGTAAGAAAGCAGTTATCACCAGAAACATCCGAATCAGACAAAGAACAGAAGCAAGAACAAAAACCCTTTTCTCCATTTGATCTTCGAAGCCTTACCCTTTTCTCAAAACATGATTTTCTATCTTCCTCTTCCACCATTTTTTACCATAACCAGTGTCGGCTTCAGAAAATGGGCCCAACCCATTTGCAGATAAGGGTCAATACAGAAGATTATAAGGAGAGACAAACCAGGTTCTTGAATATCTGCTTTAAATCCCAACTTTTTTGAACCCTTTCTTCCACAGAATCCCATCAGTAAATTCCATATTTTAAGCTCACTGACAGATAAGAAAGTAGCTGGGCGTGCTTCAGCCTATTGCTTTGCTTTTAGGCTTCCAATTTCTGTTGTTTTGGCCCAGTCAAAGCATGCACAGAACGTAAGGAATAAATAAATAAATAAATAAAGACAACAAAATACGACACAACACAATTCAGTTCTCAATCCCCGTCATCTACAATTGCAACCTTCAGACATCATAATCTATGATGGAAACAATCATGCATGTCAATTTTAACAGTGATTTTGTTATAATTCATGTATAGTTTATATTTTCCCAACTCTTGTCCTATTTTTCAATCATGGAGAAAATGACAAAGAACTCCATACTTTAAAAAAATTGCGGATATTTTTTTTTTTTACAGATAACCTTTACAAATATATATACAGTTATTATGTAAGTTATTTTTTATAATTAATTATTATTATATTCTTAATTTCATAAAAATATATTTTAATAAATTTTAGGTTATATTTAAAATATTTAATTCATATTTTTATAAAAATTAGAAATATAATAATTATTATTATATTATAAAAAATAATTAATTATTGAAATGACATAAATATTTATCATTAATTTTAAATTTTAAAAAATATTTGCAAATATCTGAAACTATAGAAGTATTTGTAATTTTTTTAATTATTTAATTTGATTATAATTTTTAATTTTTTATTATGTCTTTTAATTTTCCAAATACAAAAAAAAAAAAATTTAATTGCAATAAAAAAAATTTGTAGGGATTCATACTTAATTTCATAATACCTTTCGTAATTTTATAATCTTTTTGACTTTTTTTTTTGTTTTTGTTATAGTTAATAAATGACAAATAATAACAACAAAAATGATAATTACAATAAATAATTTTTAAAACGTTATACAATAGAATTGATAAACCATAGCTTACTCTTTTAATGATTGTTGATGCTATTAATTTAAAGTCATTAAAATCAAAATCATGCAGGTTGATTGTGGGGTGCATGAAAGTTCTAGATATTCTATGGGGATTGGAATGGCTCACTTCTCTTTTCAACATACATAAATAAAGATAATTTGAAAATGATTTTCAAAAATAACAAATTCTTTCATATTTTAAACCAATTTTATTTAGTCACAAGACTTTTTATTGAGAATTATTATAATACAATTTTTTTTTTTACATATTGTGGAAATTAGATAATTTTTTACTGTTAATAACGAATAAAATTTTATACAAGTAAATAAAATGTGAAGGATTGTATCAATAAATCTACCAATTAAATTCCCAAAAAAATTTATAAAATCTAAATTTTTTTATAATTTTTTTTTAAATATGTAATTTAATAGTATAGTTATTACTATAATTATACAAGACAATAGCCATTAAATAGCTAAAATAAAAAATTATTATACATCAAATTTTAACGAAGCTTGGCCAATTATGACTATGATTTCGAATACTACTAAATTAATATTTTACTATTTTGAAGAAAATAAAATATTACGGAAAGGAGAAAAAAATCTTACCTAAAGTAGTAATAAATAATTTTGGGAATATTTAAAATTAAAGGAGGAAGGTTCTTTTTATAGCCTTAATAATCTTCTCTATTTTCTTATCTATAACCAATGTATAATATGAAAATGAGCCAAAATTTAACACTATAAATTAATGAATCAAAATATTAAAATATAAATTTTTATACAAAGTAATTTAATAATATTTTATTTTATTTTTATATTCTCATAAAAAAAATTTACACTCTTAAAAATATAAAATATATAAGATTAATATATTATTATTAAGTCTGTGCATGTATGCATGAGTTTGTACCTGACTTTTCATATGCATAGCCAATCCTGCTATTGCTGATCTTGGACAGGAAAGAGTGAAATTGAAATTTATTTAGGAATATGTAAGCATAAATATTTAATTATTTAAATTTGTGTATGATTTGTTTGACTTATATTGAAAATTTTGACTTCAACAAATCCTTCCATCTATATATAAACATGATGCGCCCTTTGACAAAATTAAAAATTAAAATAGAAAATTAAATTAAATTAAAACTTATGAGGAAAATCAACCAATATCCTTAATGTTCCATTTTATCAAGACAAACAAATATTGTAAATTAAAAAGATGATATATTATGTTTAATGTCAAGATTAAAAAAATATTTTACAACTAGTTATAGGTTAATTGGAGGATTTTGCAAGTCTACATCGTCATTATAAATTAAAAAAGAAATAGAACATTTTCTTGATAACATATTTTTTTCTAAAAATTAAGATATAATACTTTTTTTTTTTTTATAAAAATTGCATATTTAAATTTTAACAGATCATTAAATAATATCATTCCCATTTCTAAATGAATGGATTGACAAAGAAAATCACAGTTTCCATGAATTAACTTCAAATAAAATTGACATTTATAGGCTTAAAAAGGAAACAAAAGTTGCATTGTTTATATAAATTTTAATTAAAGAAATTATATATCAAAGTACTTTATGTTTAAAAAATACAGATATTTTAACTAACTTAAATAATAAATTGTTTTAGGTGTACATAGATTCCATATTCAAATTCCATATATATATATAAGCACACACACACACAGAGATAGATATCATCCTAGCTAATGCCTTCCTTAGCATATGTATGAAGTTATTAAATATTGTCTTAGGTGATCAATATTATTTGTTTGGATGCTTTTGTTCACCAATATTCTGACAGTTTATATCTTTAATGTATTATAATTTCCAACCAAAATATTTTATACAAATTTATGTGCTAGAGTTGCAACTGTCACATAGTTTATATTTTTACAATAATAAACAGAAAATTAATTATAATTTTATCACATTAAATAATATAAAATTTATGTTCCTAACATTATTCAATTTAATTTAACATGTTTTTCGACCTCAAGCATTGATCTGAAACCGTCCATTTTTGTTAAACCTTAATCTTTAATTAATTTTCTTAAATTTTCAAATCTACTTGTGTGGTGGATAACTGAAAAAAAAAAAAATTAAAAATTACCCATTTGTAAATTAATATTGAGGCTCTAGTTTGTTTGTTTTTTCGTATTACTGAGGAGACAGCAAGTTAGAGACACAGTCCATAGATTTATCTGTAAATAACGGCATAGATAAGAGGTAGTTGGTAGTTGGAAAATAAGACATTTGGCAAAATTGTGTTTAGCCAGCTATTTTTTTTTTAATAATTGAAATTTAGGGTTTGACTAGTGTAGTTAATTATTAAATAATGTGATTTAATAAATTAAGATTGAGATTTTGTAAGAATTGAATAATTAATTATGATAGATTACGCACAACTAGGGGTTAGTACAGACAAGTCAACAAGTAGATTTTGAAGCAATAATTATTTTTTATTTTCTTCCTTTTGGCCTCAAATTGTAAGCAACTATTTTTATTTTCATTTTTTTTTTTGCAGACAAAAGTTTTTAAATTTTGTTAAAAGGAAAAAAAAAAAAAAAAAAAACAAGTCAAGTTCTATGTTAAAGTAATGAAAAAGCAATGAAAAATATATTCTCGATAGCAAAAATCATAAAAGATGAATTGATCGATACAATTTTTAAACTTGAATGTGTTTTTTAATATTTCGGATACAATTATAAATTTTATTTGTTAATTATTTCTTTTAATATATACATATTTATCACAGATTAATATAATCTTTTAAAATATATATAACTACAAACCCTAAAAGAATTGTTATTAAAAATTAATCCATCTAAATTAAATTTGTTGGATGTGATCGAGATAAGAATCTTGGAACAGACATCAAATTACAAGAAAAGAGAAAGAAAGTTGAAGAGCATATGTGCTAGCTAAGCTTAGTGCCAATCTTTTTAATTCTTTTGAATACTTTATAACTCTTTTAGAACGTACAAAAGATACCATGCATAATGTTCATCCAATAAATCTTTCTTTAGAATGCTTGACTTGATATACCAAATTATATCAAGGTTTAAATGTATTATAATTATCTTTTTTATTGCATAATATATTTTTTAAAATTTTTTGTTCCATTTATTCAATAAAATACATAATAAAAATTTTAAAAAATGTTAAAAACAATAAGAATTATTCCTATTAAGACTTGCTATTGAGTTATCATTTCCTTAATTTGGGTCCTTTAAACCTTTTTTTGTTTTACGTAACCATAAAATTGTATTAAGTTTTACGGTAAAATAACTTATTTTTTTGAGTCTATCGACAATCTAACAACAACAAAAGAATTAAGAATTTATACAATACATTTCAATGTATCACAAATTAATTAGAAAATCTGTCATTAAATTACAAGAATATCTGCAAGAAGACAGGATTGTTGGGGAAACATCGCTAGCTACCATGAATGTCCAATCGGTAAATTCAGGATTTATTCCTCCATTATTTAGCAGAATTTGGGACCTACTCTATAATGTATTGAGGAATGAAAACTAGCAAGGATATTACAACAGGTAATTAACAATCAATTACTTGATTAATTTATCATTAATAGTTAGAAGGAGACTGAGATTTTCCCCTTAAATAAGTTTAAGTAAAGTAAATAAAAAGCGAAAAAGTGAAAGTGAATCTAGTTCTTCAATGAATTCATTATAAGAACATGTAAGATTAGTGAATCTATGTTAATTAAGCATTTAATTAGAATGTAGCAAATGATGTAATCAGAGATGAACCCACAGTTATCATATTGTGACTTAAATTCTAGTGATATAATATTAATTCTTTAATTTATAATTAAAATTTCACCCCATAATTTATAATTACTATAATTCTTTAATTTAAGCAACTACCTATTTACCTTTCAAGAAACCATGCTTTGCATATTGGGAAAAGGTTTCATTTATTTGGTTCAAAATTGCTTTTTTGACTAAGAAATATCAACCAAACACAAATGTGATTTCTAAACTCCACCTTAATCCCATCTAAATTGGTCAACAATACAAGAGATTATCATCACAAATTTACATTACATTAATTTTCCTCCAATAATTTCCTTCTTCTTCTTTTAATTTTTGTTTTTGTTTTCTTTACTTTTCTTCCCCCCAAAGATTCCACACTTCTTAAACCATCCCTTGAAAATAATTCGAATCCCACAAGTGCTTGTCTGTTTCCTTTTATGTTTACATCAAAACCGCCTTTCCACTTTTTTATATCTTGGCTTCTAGCTTCTCACTCTTAACCTTATAAGTACATACTCCCCCTTCTTTAGATTCCTTCAACAAACACTCGAGAAAAAAAGCACTTCCCCTCTTCCATATTGCTTTGTTATCCTTCCCCTCCTCTTCCTTCTCCTCCTAGATGACGGGAAAAAGAAACCATACAAGCCCTATTGGAAGCCCATCTTCCTGTAACATGTCCGATAGCTCCTCCAAAGAACAAGACCGGTTTCTTCCCATTGCAAACGTCAGCAGGATAATGAAAAAATCACTTCCTGCGAACGCAAAAATATCGAAAGAAGCGAAAGAAACGGTGCAAGAATGTGTCTCCGAGTTCATCAGCTTCATCACCGGCGAAGCCTCCGATAAATGTCAGCGAGAGAAGAGGAAGACGATCAACGGCGACGATCTTCTGTGGGCAATGACAACGCTAGGGTTTGAGAATTACGTCGGACCCTTGAAAGTTTATCTCAACAAGTACAGAGAAACTGAGGGAGAGAAGAACTCCATGGTCAGACAAGAAGATCAGAACACAAACCAAACAGCTGTTGGTGTTCCAGAGATCAACGGAATCAATAATCACCATTCTTTTTCTGTCGGGAAGTCAGAGTTTCAGAATTTTAACATGGGGTTTTACTCGCTTGGGACACAAGTAATCCCGAAGAATAGTTCTTTCGGAGAAGCCGTCGGAGGTGGAAGCGGATACGGGGAGAATATTGGCGGAGGAGGTTATATTTTTAGCATGATTCATGAAAATGGAGATGGGAATGGTGGAAGATCAGCAGCTATGGCAGCTCATGTTCCTGGAGTTGACTGGTAGAGAGAGATTGAATTAAAAAAAATATTTATATGTTATATTATTACTATTATTACTATATTTATGTATGTAAGTTTGATTTTTGTTAACTTTTTTTATGCAATTATTATTATCAACAATCTAATATGAAGTATAGATATTGGGGATTCTCTTTATTTTTTTGATGAAGGTATTAATTTTTAAACAAAATTAATTTATCACTCACTGTTTATGTTCAATATTTTTTGAATATTTTATTATATTATAATATTATTAATAAATCTTTTTGATAAAATAAAAAGTAATTGCTGAAATTTTGTAAATAAATATATATTATTATTGCACCCACTGAGTGTAGTCGAGTGATTCTATCTTGGGGGACATTTGTACTAATTCTGGGTTCAAATTTTTTGGAATATATTCAGGTGTAAGAGTTTGGTGGAGTCAAAATTTTATCCTGTACTTGATACCACTGCAGTGTGGTCCCTATACATGATCTTAATTAATTCAGAACAGATGCTGTGTGATCTGCGGACATGTATTCTAAAGAAGTGAGTGCCTGGTCCATATATGACCGTCCGCTGCAGTGATGACTGAGTATAAGAGTTTCTTTGTCATTCGAAATATATATATATATATATTTCATTAATATCCAAAATGATACGCCGTCTTATTTTTTTTCCTTTTAAATTTTTAAAAAAATAAAATTTAAAGTAACTAAAAAATTAAAATATTCACTTAATTACAAGTCATAAAACAATACGTATTAAATTCATATGTGTTCAAATATTATGTATACATAACAAAAACATATTAATTAAATAGAAGTATCTATAAAATAGATTCTAATTACATTCAATAATAATTTATATAAATATATTTTAGTTAGAGAATAGAAGAATAATTATTCTAAAATTCTTTTCAATGGTCAAAATAAAAATTTATATTTCGATTTTACAATTACAATGCTATTATGAAATTGAAAATCAAGGAAGTAGAACAAAACTTTGTAAAGAATTTTAGAAAAAATATCATTTATCTATCCAACAAAAAATAAATCCCTTTTATAAATAATAATAATAATAATAATAATAATAATAATAATAATAATTATTATTATTGGATCGACATCAAGTATAATTTTTTTTTTTAACATTAATAAAAGGTGGATGCTTATAGTATATTTTAGGGTGTAAATAAACCTACTATTATCATCATCATCACATCATTATAAACCGAATCTCTTTCATTACAAATAAAAACATTTAAATCAAATTCCCATTTATGGTAATAACCAAACGCGGTCTTGCAATATGGCACTTTTGGTTAAATTCAAATATTTTTCGACCTCTTTCTCCTTATATTTATACAATTCCAAAAATTGGCCCAAAATTGCCTTCTTCTCTTTCATGGACGACCCTGCGTTTTCCTCTTCTCCACGATGCCACCAAAACTCTACATGCTTCACATCCGGGATCCCCGCAAACCCAATTGCCGTTGATTCCAGTCTGACGGCTGACAATTCTCCGCCATCCAGAAAACCGGTCAACAATGGTAAAAGGAAGAAAAAAAGAGCTAATAAAGATGTTCCGTCAACGTCGTCTTCTTGCTCTTCTTGTTCAACGCAGAGAAGTAGGCGCGTGGCATTGAGACGACGGAGTATGAGAGTGGTCCGGTACGCTGTCGTCGGGCGGAGCGAGGGAGTTGATATGGAGGCTATTGCGCTTCCACTAGGAATGTCGTTTGCCGCCGTTGTTGCTCAGGTTACTTAAAAAGTTCACGTTTTTTGGTCATTCTTAAGTTTGGTCGGGTCGTTTTTTTTTTGTGTGTGTGTTTGATTGAGGTGGGAATTTTGAATTTTGGTGATTGATGATGCTAAAACGATGTGTCTTTGCGGCCTTCGCAAAGTCTTGGTTTTTTCTATTGGATGCTGAATTAATTTAGTTATTTTTTTATGGAAAAATTTGACCTCTATTTTTTTTGTTATTTGGGCTAATGTTTGATGATTTTAAGTTAGTTTGTTGCAATGTAGGTGTATAATTTTAAATTTGGTTTGGAAATTTTTTAAAAAACTTAAAATTTTTGTTGTTGATTGTTAGGCCTTTCAGCTTTGTCAACCTTTGAAGTTTAATGCTAATTCATGTAGGGTTTTAGACTTCAAATGTGGACTACTATAGTTTGTCAATTAGCTTAGTGACTATGTAACTCTTAGATTGCGACCGGAGTACTCAATTATCTTCTTCATCAGTAGCTTATAACTTCTTTAATGGGTGGATTATAAAATCATAATGTTATCTAAGTGCTGGCTTATGGTCTCATTAATTTCATTTGAAGTAATGGTAATAAGATTTTTCCAAATCAGCAGTAGCTCTTGTATTAGATAACGGAAACCTGGTGGACAGAAATAAATTTGCATTCTCAGTTGGTAGTAAGAATACATGTGCTGTCTATTTTACAAGAGATTCTAATTATTTTATCACCTAAAGGAGAAAGGAAGATGAATGCTTTCTTTTTGAAAGTGATGCTCTGTCTATCACAAATGCTCTCAAGTCCCCCGTTTTTCTACTCAGAATAGTGAGGTAGTAATTGAAGACAGTTGAAGAGCCTGTAAAGTACATTGTTCGTACAAATTTACAAAGTTTTCAAGCGGTGACTAGCAGAGCACATAAATTGGCTATTTGGTTCCCACTCTATGGTTGGTCAGAGCCACCTACCAAGCAAAAGCCATGGTTGGTACTCCCATTTTGAACTTCAGTTTGCTTAGCTACCTTGGGTTGGTTGGGGTTTATAAGAGCATGTTAACTAAAATATTCTTTTGGTACATTTTGTCTACTTTGCTTTGCCTCTTTCTTGTAGATGATCATCTTCGTAAATTTGTGCATCTTTTATCTCTTTCAAGAGTTCCTTTGTGATTTCTCTTTTTGATATGTTTCTAATTATATGAAATAAAATTGACTAGGGGGTCTCATTATGCCTTGCCTTTTTGATTATTGATTAGTGCTCTCTTCAGTTTACGAACTGCTTGGGTATAAAGGAAGTAGTGGGGCTTGACACGTCTGATTCGAATGTGTCACACTTAAGCATGTGTTTGTATGTATTTAGAATCTAGATCTGAGGGTTAAACCATTATTCTTGAATCTTGCTAAAGTTGTGGGTTCATACAGTTCTTGAAAGTATGCTAATTCCTAGTTAGCCATGTATTTTTTCCCTAATTCTTCTGTGAAAAATTCATTTGTGTTTCTTCAGTTTTAATCAGGTTTTCATTGTTATTCCTTGATTAATAATGTAAATCCAATGCTTGTTTGTTCTAGGTTCTGGAAAGAAAAGATGCAGCAGGCGATAGGATGTTGATTGATCATCTGTCAAGGGTATTAGGCCGTCTTCTTTTTCTTTCAGTTGGCTTTGGTTCTGTTATTTTTCAGATGGTAACACATAAAAACTCATAAATTTATTAACTCACTCACAGATCTGCACTTCAGCTGTCAGGGAATCTTTAACCAATGTAAGGCAAAACTTAAATTTCTGATTCAGAGAACCAAATTCAGAAGTGATAAATGTATGCCCGCATACTTTGTTTTCTTTGTGGTGGCAGGTGTTTGGCGACAAGTTTTATTTTTTTGCAAGGAACTTTGAGAAATCATTCGGGAGCACACTGAGGACTCTTAGATTAATAAGCAAGTCATCCTCTGATGAGGAAGGATACCATTTAAACAACCAACATCCATCTACTTTGGATGTAACTTCTAATGAAGTTGGTTGCACAAGCCATTGTGGTGTGAATTTTTGTCACTCAGAAACAGAGTTGCCTAATATTGCAACTCATGATTTCTTGTCCACCCCCGAAGAAGTACAAGAGCAAATATCAGTAAATTTCATTGGCAAGGAACTTGAATTGCATGGTAAAAACAACCAACTTTGTGCCTCTTCAAGCAGATTGGGTCCGACGATCAATCAGAACATGCTTAGTACTATGGAGAAATCCATCATAGAACAAGTCCGTACAAATGACCTTAAGACAGTGGAGCTTGGTCTAGCGATGAAAAAACTGAAGCTGAAAGAAACTCAGTTGGCTCTTAACTTTGATTCTAATCATTTGGAGAGGTCCAAATTAGCAATGGGTATATCCAAGGCGTCGTTTAAAACTGAAAGGTTCAAGAATGAATTAGAAGAAACAAGGCATGCTGAGCTGCTTAGAAAGTGCATAGATTGTCTTGTGGCCGGTATAGTCATCATGTCAGCCTCCCTTTCATATGCAGCTTATGTTTATTCCTACAGAAAAATTTCTGAAGCTACTGCAGCCTGTTTACCTTCAGCCCAGGTATGAACGTTGCCTTGTTTTTGGACTCAACAGATTTAATGCTTCCAATGATTTACTGAATCATTTTTTGTTCAATGTTGTGATCATTATTAAATTTCATACACTTGCTTTACAATATGCAAACGCAAAGTTACCTTTAAAGCACCATAACTGCTTTCCTGAAAATGCTTTTTTTAGGCTACATCTACTTAAGCTGCTTGACAGATGCTGTTGAAAAATTTATTGAAACGGCAGCATTTAGCCTTTTAGGCCTATTCATAGATTGGATTCTGAACTTGAAACATTGTTTTCATGGGTTTGCCACCATTTAATACATCAAGAATGTAGCTCAAATTTTATACTGAATACAAAATACAGAACCATTTTAAGAATTGTTTTTTCCTTTGTTCTCTTGATTAATTATTGAGTGTTTAGTGTCTCAATTCTACATAGGATAGAAAACGGGTTGGTTTTAGACCTGTATGAGCAAGGATATAGTATCACTAACAAGCTAGTCTTTTGGCTTGAAAGCAGGTGCTCTGCTTATTACATTAGGCTAAGAGATGTTATGCTCTGTTGCCCCCCTTGAAAGTGCTTTTCTTCCCCTTTCTTTTTTCCCTTGGACCCTGTATTATCTTTGGTGCTCAGGAAATAAGTTTTGGTGATTTTGTTCGTTTCAGGCATCCAAATCTTGGTGGATCCCGAATACAGTGACATCTTTCAATTCAGGGGTGAACACTCTCAAATGCCAAGCCCAAGTTGTCAGCCGAATGCTCTTTGGTTTCTTAATGTTTCTTGCAATCGCTTATTTACTCATCCAACGCTCATCAACATCTTCTCGACACACAATGCCGGTAACTTTCATCCTCATACTCTTGGGAGTTGTCTGCGGTTTTGCTGGCAAGCTTTGTGTTGACGCCCTTGGAGGGAATGGATATTTATGGCTCCTTTACTGGGAAACACTCTGCTTCGTGCATTTCTTCTCCAACATATGGACATGGGCATTGTTCCTCATCCTACATGGACCAGTGAACGTGTCTCAAAGCACAGAAAACAACACAATGATACCATACTGGGTGCGAAGATCTCTGTTCTATTCTTCCATGCTCTTGTTTCTACCATTGGTCTGTGGTCTTGTGCCTTTTGCCAGCCTCGTCGAATGGAAAGATCATTTCTTGTCACTCGTCATAAACTATTATTCGTCTACCAAGGATTGAATTTGCAGCTATGGTCTGGTTTACCCACAAGAATTTCCTTGGAAGGTTTGTTTATCAAGATTTTGGCGTAAATCAGTCTGTTTTCTGCTGTAATATTAAAGCTGCTGCCTAAATGCGTTGTATTTGACCTAAATAATGCCAAGCGGGCACAGCATAAATTATTTTCTTTCACTCATTAAGTAAGTTATTTTCAAATGGTCAGAGGATTTTCAATTTTTTCAGCAAAAGGTTAGATTTTTTGTTACATTTGATCTGTATTACTATAACAAAATATTGTATTTTTGCAGTTGTAATTGTTGTAGTGCGATTATTGTTATGTCGAACTTCACTTTTATGCATCATGTTTTTGTTGAAGTGACTCTCAAGGGTTTGGCCAAGTGATTTTGTAACAGTTTAAACAACTCACCTTTTTAATACATTTGACTTTTGCTAAGTTAGTCCCAATTTAATTCTGAATCCAATTATAACTTCAAAACTCTCTCTCAAAAAATAAAATTCAAAACTAATAGTTCAAGTCATACGGAAATAATACCATTTGCCTTTTTTTTTTTTTTTTTTTTTTTTATTTGAATATCGGAATCAATCGAGTTGAACATGTCATATAATGGATTATATGAACTACCCATAAAAGAATTAGAAGAAAAAAAAAGAACATAGAAAAATAATCTATTCTACAAAGTTATTTCACTGGTTCTTTCATTAAATTACGTTTCAAAAAAGATTGAACTCTAATTCATACAAGATAAAATTTTCGACTACACTGAAACGAACAAAATCTACCAACAAATACCCCTCCAATTGAGCAACGGGAAAATTCTAATCCTGAAGCTCAAGAAATGGATTTAAATTTTCAAAAAAATGAAAAA
>JAWDEX010150231.1:7905-22890 GCA_035221805.1 Trichilia hirta | reverse complement strand
CTCAATATTTTTTAAAAAACTAAGACAGCGAAATATTTTTAATATTATCCCTTCATTTAGTAAAAATTATAAATAAGGGTAAATTTTAAAAAATTAAGATTCAAAATCAATATTTTTGATAACCATTTTTATGAAAGTTGTAGAGTGCCTAACACCTTTCTTACACTTAATCAACACCCCAAAACTTGAAATCTAAATTTTTTAGGTGATCTATTCCACTATTATTTGGATAAATAGTGACTCTATTTTTTACGTTCAAATTTTGGATGACGTCAATAATGCATAGTAAAGTCTAACATACAACGAGCCTAGATGAATAGTAAGTTAGGTGCACAGTAAGCCTAAGTAAATAATAGCTCAATATATAGCAAATTTAGTTGAACAGTAAAGTTTAATACGTAGTAAACTCAGGTGAATAGTAAATCTAATACACAGTAAGCTAAATCGATCAGTAAAACACAAGCTCAAATAGATAATAAGCCCAATGCATAAGAAACCTAAGTAAATAATAAAACCTATTGCAAAGTAAATTTAGATGTGTAGTAAAGCCCAATGCAAAATAAAATTTGAGTGAACAGTAAAATAATGATATCAACATGAACAGTGCAATGTGGGCCTTACATAAACAATGGCCTCTGCAAGATCCATATAGACAAAAAGTCGTTAAACCCACATAAACAGTATCATAAATAGCCTCCTAGACCTATATAAATAGTATCCTAACCTGCATAAACAATGTAATGTAGGTCCTATATAAATAGTAAAATATAGACCTTACATAAATGGTATCGTCAACTTTTAAAATTTTTTTAATTTTATCCTTTTAATTTTCTATAAATAAAAGGACAGGGGGAGAAAGAAAGAGAAAGGAGAGGAAAAGGAGGAGAGAGAAAAAAGAAAAAAAGAAAAAGAAAAAGGGAAAGAGAAAGAGAAAGAGAAAGGAAAAAGGAAGAGAAAAAGAAAGAGGAGGAACAAAAAAAAAAAGAAAGAAAAAGAAGAAAAATGATAAAATTTTCTATTTCTTTTTTTTAAAACTATATAATCATTCTTTTATTAATAAAATATTTTAATTTTTATTTAATTTTATCTTATATAATATTATGAAAAATTTTATTTAAATCTCTTACTTTTTTTATTTTGTTTTATACTTTGTCATGTATATTTATATTTATTTATTATTTACTTATTTAAAAGTATTTTATTTTTTATATTATTTGCTCTTACGTAATTTACTTTTACACATTTTAGTGAGGTATTCATATCTCTATCTATTCTTTAATTCATATGAAAAAATTCGTCTTTATAATTTATTTATTTTTATATACTTTAGTAAAATATTCATGTCCCTATCTATTCTTTAATTTATATGAAAAATTCGTCTTTATAAATTATTTATTTTTGCATAATTTATTATTATATACTTTAGTGAGGTGTTCATATCTCCATCTATTCTTTAATTCACGTAAAAAAATTTGTTTTTAAAAGTCATTTACTTTTATACAATTTACTTTTACGTCCTTTAGTGAGATATTTATGTCATTATTTGTTTTTTAATTCATGTAAAAAATTTTATCTCCATAAATTATTTATATTTATACAATTTATTTTTACGCACTTTAGTGAGGTATTCATATCCTTATCTATTGTTTAATTCATATAAAAAATTTTATTTTCATAAATTATTTACTTTTACATAATTTACTTTACGCACTTTAGTAGGGTGTTCATATTTCTATATGTTCTTTAATTCATGTGAAAAATTTTCTTTCTATAAGTTATTTACTTTTACGCAATTTATTTTTTGTACTTTAGTAGAATATTCATGTCTCTATTTATTTTATAATTTATGTGAAAAATTAAATCTCTATTTATTTTTAATTTATGTAAATTATTTATATTATTTAATATCATGTTTATTTAATTATTGCATTTGTAATTTTATTTTTAAATAAAAGGTGCATATTATTTTTTCATATTTATTTAATAATAATTAAATAAAAAAATTAGTTAAGATGGCAAAATATTTTTAATATTTTCTCTTCTCTTAGTTTAACATTTTTAAAAATTTTTAATATTTTTTCTTCTATTAGTTTAATATTTTTAAAAAATTAAGATGGTAAAATATTTTTAATATTCTCTCTTTCCTATATAAATGATAAAAAAAAATTAAAATAAAGTAAAATTAAACAGATTAAAATTTAAGAACATAATATTTGTGATAACATTTATCATAAAAGTTGTAAGATGTCTAACACTTTTTTTATTATTAATCAATCTCTTGAATTTAAAATCTCCTTTTTTTTAAGTAATTTATCTCTTTATTATTTAAATAAATAGTAATTCTATTTTTTTATTTAATTTTTGAACATATCAATATCTTTCATTGTGGCATTATAAGTCCCTAAACAAAATGCCACAAATTCCATTTTTCATGTAAATTAACTAAAGTTCAAATAATCAATTATTTATTTATATTTTTTTGTGATTACAATAATTGTCATATTTACTCTACGTATTACTTGCCATAACAACTAAAAGAGGATCATTATTTTGAGTCAATGAAATTAAACTAGAATGAACCTTACACACCTCATTGAAACAAAGGTTAGATATCACACTCAACGAAGCACCGAATGTCAATGTGACATCACAAGAAGTCTTCAAAAACTTAACAAAACCGATTAATATTTTCCCAAACAAATACTGTTGGTGGTCAAATCCTTTTCTTCTCATTTTCTTCTTCTGAAGAGTAAGCTTTACAGGGTTCATCTTCATCTACCATCCTTTCAAATTTCAATGCAATTGCCAACATCTAATAGGTGGGGTTCCACCCACTGCAGAAGATCATTGCTAGGGATACATTTCAGTTGTATTTAAATGAAAAGGTGATGTTGAAGAATATATTGATTGCGAACAGGCAAAGAGTTTCTCTTACAACTGATATTTGGACTTCAGTGCAGAACAATAATTATATGGTTATGACATGCCACTTATGATGACGATTGGCATTTGCATAGGAGAATTTTTAGCTTTACTTCTGTTTCCAATCATATAGGTGAGACAATTGGAAAGCAAATTGAGACTTGCTTGCTTGATTAGGGTATAGAGAGGGTGTTCACAATAGCTGTTGATAATGCAAGTGTTAGTGTCTTACGTAAAGTAATTCGGTCTTCCTGGTGCACGAAGGGCTTTCTTTGTGGCACCTTGTTGAGTAGGGATTTGAATAGAAACTCGACATTGGGTTCAATGTTGCTGGACTCTCCGTGCGGCTGTTTGCTAGGAGTACGTAGCTGGACTCTCCGTCCTGATGCTTATTAGGAGCATAGGTTTCTAGCCTAATCCACTTCTTGAAGCACATAATGAGGTTCCAATCCGTCAAAGAAACGAGAATTGGAGTTTTCGTTGGCAGCGTATTTGGGCGGTTTAAGGATAGATCGTGGACAGTCCTAACCATTATGTAAGCTAGACCAATCTCTGGACCCACTTCCTTCTTTACCATTTTTTATCTTTTTGTTTGTATTATATTTGAACTGGCACCGTCCTCGACCATTCTGTGAGGTGGACCCATATAAGTGTTGTATGCTTAGGCCCACCATTTGGAAGAGCAGGATTTGAGAACCTGACTTCTTTTGTCAATTGAATCTATATGATGCAAAGAGTAAATAAAATGGTTGAATTGATAGTATTAAATAGATATTTTTTTAATTTTGTATTTCATTAAATTATATAAATAAATTATTTCAATTTAAGTAAAGATAACACTATCTTATTATCAAACTAGATTACATTTGTCTGCGAAATGATGTAACCATGGTTACATTTGGCTTTCACAAAATAAAGTTGTTGATAGAATTATATATAATTTTTGGCCATATAATAAAACTTTGCCACTTGTAAACTCCATTATTGGGGCTCTCAAAGAGCAAATTTAATTTAATTTATGTGGCATGCACAAAAGTAAACCTATAGATTGATTATATATATACAACCCACATTAAAAATAGAATCCCAGGGCCAGGATAGAAAGTTGTTGATAATGCGGAATTAATGGCAATCACATACACATGAATCTTTAATTTGATTGCTGTTCATTACGATAATAATCTTATTACGGTCTTATTTAATTTTGAGGTTCTCTGTTTAAAGTAATAAATCAATACTTAAGTACTGTAATCGTCATTGATAATTGATATAAGCACAAGCATTAGATATTACAATTTAAAAGATAAATACATCGATTATTAAAAGTTGATATTAATTATCATATATTTTTTAAATTTATTTCAAAACACCAAGTAAAACTACCATAATTCAAAATGAAACCTATGTATATAGATTTCAAAAACTCCATATTTTTCCCTTCACAATGATCCATCTGAATTTCCATTCAAGCATTACGACCAATTATACAAGTACAAACTAATTATTTAATTACTCCTTGGTCATTATACAGCTTCCCCTGCAGCATTAAGCTTTCCCTTTCCCTTTCCAAACACGAAATCAAGATTGTAAAGCACAGGCACCATCGTCACTGAGCATAAGAACACCAAAACTGGTCCGAATATCCAAAGTAGAAGTGGCAATGCTGCGTAAAACAATCTGTTTCCAACAGTGTTTAAAAGATAACCCTTTTCAAAAAGTTCACTAACGTATTCAGGAGTCACTATGGACAAAGGATCGGGTGGCGTATTGATAAGTAAGTTGACTTGGTTCACAAATCGAATAGAAAAAGTATGGCAGAAAAATGCAAAGAGGAATAGCGTGAGGAGTGTCACATATTTTAATGCCACCATGAACTCCCCGTGAGCACCATAAACGGCATCGTTAAGAGGCTTTTTGACACTGTATGTGCTGCTTATCACAGTCGCAAGGCCGGTGCACAGAAGAATGGATGTTGTTGCCATTAAGGTAGATCCCATGATCATGTTTCGAAGGGATTGAACTGCTAAGATGTTTTTCTTATCATTATCCTGCACAAAATAAAAGAATTAAGAGAATCGTAGTACAATTCATTTTTTATTAGAAGCTTTCACCAGCGTGTGCTAGTGGCAGTTGTAATGGATGGTGACAACAATTGAAAAATTATGAACAAATTAATTGGAATGATATGGAATTCATTGACTTTATCACAAGATTAATTTTTTTGTGCACCTATAGTGTTCAATGAATTTTGTGTAGAAGCATATGTATTAATTAATTGGAGTAGTGGCTAGAAAATGAGTTAAATGATTAAGACAATCACAAACCACAAAGCCAAAAAGATCATATAATATCATATATAATTGACCCAACCTTTTGAGGAAAGGGTAACCTGAAATAGTTATTGGTGGTTGATAGGATTTGCACTAATTACTAAATCAAAAATAAATTCAATGAATAACATGGAATAACACATGCTGAACATTTGATTTTCATAGTGGAATCCAGACGATTGATTCAGCTGGCATGGCATCATTTATCTTATCATAAATATCATTTTGTATCTTCCAATATTCTTCATTTTCCCCTTATAATATCAGAATTAAATTTAAAAAAATAGGAAGAAACTACTGTTTAGCGTACCAGATAGATTGACAACCTACAAGCTAAGTTATATACTTTGGAATTCTAAGAGGAAAAGCTGCCATTTACTTGCAATACTTTCTTTTCTTATTAGCAAGGCAGCTAAAAAGCTTCTTGCAGTAAGAATCCATTAGCTAGAGGATTCTATATAACTTGCAGCTAGAGGAGGATTTATTAATGAATTCATGAATCTATCTGTCTATCTATCTATCTACTTATTCATGAATTACACACACACACACACACACATTACCTTCATCATAGCATCAATCCAGAAACGTCTTCCCCTTGCATTGATGCCAACAATGGTGGTGAGTGGTTGTGTTCTTATTTTATGCCAAAGCCAGAAATGATAAGCCATAGTTATTGCAAACCCTAATGGAACCAGTATCACATCCAAGTAGCATTTCCTCCATTCCATTATTATGCTGCGTTCTAATTTCTGAATGGATTGATAGTGATAACTTTGCTGGCTTCTTCTTGGGCAAGAACAATATATTTATCGGAGAACTTCGTAGACTGTAGAAATTAATGTATGTGGACTCGTTTGAATGCGGAGTTCAATATGCACAAATGACAAAGGCCAACATATATAATTGAAGAAAAGTAAGAAGACTCCCCTTTATTAGTACACAACTAAAATTTACGTGCCAAATATGTCATGTCCCACTTCCCACTTTCCCTCTCCTCCATTGTTAATTTTCTTTACTTTGAATATTGCTAGTTCTGATGAGTATCCATTTTCATTTGTTCTTTCTATAGCTACATCATCCTAATTGGTATATTTCAATTTGATTAAAGATATACAATATAATCTTGTGCTAATTAGTATATCTGTATATATTTTTAGTTATCTATCTCTCTATATGTAAGGTTAAAATTTATTTTTTTAACTATGATTCATTAGTTACAAGAGTGCATTTGTGCAAGTCGATAAAAGTTTCGAACACCAGATAGTTATGGTATATATATGTTATGAGAATGAAAAACATGGTTCATATTACAGTAAAATATAACTATAATTGTATGGAGTGTAAATCTGACAAGGCGCAAATGTAAAGAAATGTGATAAAAAGATATCAATTTTTTTGTGAGACATGCTTTTCTTATGACCACTTGTTTTGGTTAGATATCAGATGGGAAATGTGTTCCAACGCACTAACGAATGCACACATAGCATGACAAAGAGGAAGAGGAAAAACAGACGTTTCAATTCAAAATTCAAAATAATTAGGAGATGAAAGGGATAAACACTACTTACGTTACTCATTGTGAAATTAAAGTAATTTACTTCTTATCTTTTATGACGAGAGAGAGAGAGAGAGAGAGAGAGAGAATGGCATACACGTGTACATTTTGATATACATACATACATAAATATACCAAAAAAATATAATAATAATAAAGTGAATAGAGCTAGGGCTTTGGTTTGTTTACTTCTTTATTAGTTGTAATTTTTATGTAGGAGAGTGGGTGCATTGACATGCACCTTATTCTTATTAGCAATATGCTTTTGGTAACTGTCACAAGAATACAAACCTATAATCCACCATTTTTATATATTATGACACATAAATGACTTATCGAGTATATATATATATATAAGTGAGAATATTCGCACCTGAAAAAAAACGCGAATTTAGCTCACCAAATTTAGAATATGAAATTTAACCAATCGACTAAATTTCTCCTCACACGAAATTCAAATAAATAAATTTTAATTTTTCATTTGTGTGTGAGATAGACGGAATTTGGAGATATAAAAAAATATTTTTGAAGAAAAATACCTAACTTCGATCTTTGGAGATTATATTCCAATTCTTTCTCCTATGATTGAAAAAGGTGATGCATTTAACTACCTACCCTTTATTACAGGGAGACTAGATTCGAATTTTGTGATTATATGAATGACAAGAGAGATGCCTAATTATCCTTATAACACTTTGATGGTGAGATGATGATACATATATTTATATATAGACTTCTTGCAAGAGAGAGAGAATAAGAATATTTAAAGAAACCATTTTAGGAGAATAAGAGATGAATTTTATATAATATTATGGAATTATACTTGTAATTAGTTGTAATATTCCTGAATTTACCATCAACAAATGAAACATGTTGGGATTCTCCTTCAAAATTCAAAAATAAATTATAATTTAGGAGAATAATAATATCCTAGATGCTTTGGCATACAGTGGTAATCACATACTTGGGAATCCCTCCCTACAGCGGTTGTTCAAAGTCTTCGAGATCGAACTAAAGATGCAATAGCTTCCCTTAATCTGTTATGTGTTAACTGCTGGTTTTATTTTTCTATTTCTTTTCAGTTCCGGAATTAATTATTGGTTTAGTTTTCTTACTTCCTTCATTTTACTCTCTTTTTTTTTTTTTTTTTTTTTCACAAGTAAGATTGATTATGTTTCCTAATCGGGTGTATTTCCTCTCTTTTAATTTATTTTATTTCCTCCTTTCATGCGCATGGTATCATCTTATATACCATATCAGATAATCCAAAAGATCGTAAATTATATACAGCTACGAAAAATGAATTATTGATTATCTAAAAAATATACATATAAAGCTAAGGTTAATTAGCAATCAAAATTTGTCCATTTTTCCTTTGCCTTTTTTTTCTTTCCCTTTAGTTTGTACACACATATGACAAAGGCAGACACACTTTGATAAAATTATGGTGATCAACGTATTTGGTTATAGAATTGATATAAAAAAAATGAAACTTTGTTTGCAATATCCTTTTCTACTTTGCTTCTCTTTTGACTATAAAGTTATTCAAAGGAAGCAAAGTTATAAGACAAACGAAAAAATAAAATAAAACCAAACATTAACAATGTTCTGTTGATTGACATAAACACAAGTAATTTTAATTATTTATTAGTTGAAAGATAATTTCGATTTCAATTTGTCATTTACTTGTATGTTAAACCATGCAAAACCAATCCTTCAAATCCATGCATAGTAATTAATGTATGCAACATGATTACCTTTATTTTTTAATTAATAAGAATTGAAAAGCATAGAACCCACCCACCTTGCCTGCCATTTTTTTTTTATTGATTATACAATCGAGGACCATTTCCTTCTTTATTTTCCAAGTGTTCTTTTTGAAAACAGTACTTTGCTTCTGATTTTTATCTTCCTACGCAGCATTACACTTGATGTTGCCGGAGAGTGGAGGTGGAGCCACGGAATTAGCTACTAAGAAGAGGAAGATAGAGATAGAAGCTTTTTCGAACATCCTTGGACAAAAGAAAAATGTTCTGTTTTCTCTTCATTCATTTCTTAAAATAATTTTCTTAATTAATGGACAAGTAAAATTCATTGTTTCAATCGAAACATCTCAATTAAGTTCAAATTTTATTGTCAGCAACGGGGAAATTTTTTTTTTTTTTTTAATGAATATAAGAGTAAAAGTCATCGTTCAATTTAAATGCTCACCTAAAGGGCAATGGGATAAATTTCAAGTAGCAATATAGCCATCAGCGTCCAATTGTTTACACTGATTTTCAAGTAGTATCGTAAGAATATGCATTGAAACTGCAAATAGACCATGGGCATGCCTACCACGCAGAAACTGAAATGATAATAATACTAAATAATGATAGAAACAATTCTCTTATCCATTGTACAATTAATTTTATACTCTCTTTTTTTTTTTACATTTTTTATAAGCTGTTAAATTTAAGTATTTTTAACTGTTGAAATTTAATTTCATATATATAATTAATGCATTGTAATTAAATGTTAAAAATGTCTAAATTTAAGATTAATAAAAGTATTAAAAAATATAAAATTAAGAAGTCATTAATTCTTTTCATATATAAGTAAGGGATACATTTGGTATGGTCCATTGGACTGTATTGGAGGAGGTAAACTGTATTATAAATTGAATTGGAGTGTATTAAATTTTATTACAGCATCATATTTAGTATTGAATTGTACTATATTACATAATGTTATTTTATTATTTATTTGTTAATTTTTTATTAATAATTAAATAAAATAAAAATTATTGTTGTTGATCATCAGAAGACATTGTTAGCCACCGCTGGCCATTACAGGGCCACCATTCGTCCCCAATCTCTATCATTTGTCAATTCATAGTCAGTATCATCAGAATTCTCTTAAAGCGCTCTATACGATAATATGATTATTACATTATTAAATTGATCGCTAATCGTAAATTTGAAGTTGAAATTTCCGGATCGACAGCAAGTAGTGGCCAATGATGATTGGCAGTGGTGATTAACTGACGGTGGTAATGCTTGCGACTAGAGGTAAAATTTTGAATTACCTAAAAATTAATAAAAATTGTATTAAATATTAAATTAATATAATTAAACTAAATATATATTATTATTGTTATTAAAATATTATATAAAATAAATAATTACTCCACAATAGTACAGTTCAGCTACAACCCATGGGGGTTCGGGTTCATTTTTGCTGCAGAAATCATGATTTTATACCTTACAATACAGCCTCAAAGTGCTGCCAAACACGATAAAAAAAATAATGCCAACAGTATCAATAATACCTAAAACATGCCCATATACACTTCTTCTGGATCGGAATCATGGTTCAAAATCAATGGGCCATAACCCAATAATCAAAACTCGCGTAGAATGTATGAACACTAAATTGCCAACTTACAACTTACGTCTCAAGCTAACGACCCAATTGGCAAAACCTTGTAGCATCTGCTTCCTTGCTGACAACGGCGATGACTGGTGAATAAAATATATATATATTTCATTTTAATGGAATCTAATTTCTAACGAATTTGATGTATTAAAGTTTATTTTATTAATATCCTGAAATGAAAGCAAGCAAATAGAAGAGCAAATAAAGAATTTTCCAACTGGAATCTTTATACCAATTGGAATTTTCAAATTTCAGAACACATCAAGATTCCACTTCTAAATTCCTTGCCATTTCCCTTCCAGTTCAAGTCTGATTTTATAAAATATTCTCAGCCTTTCTCCATCATTTCAGGAAAATAGACACAACAGAGAGAGAGAGAGAGAGAGAGAGAGATAAAGATATAGATATATAAGAGGTAAACAACGCCAAAATTTTTAAGATTTAAGAAAAATCTCATTTAGGTTCTTAAACTGAAACTAGATGACGCTTATATTCTTAAAACACTATTTATTTGTTAAAAAAATTATTATATCCATGAACTTTAATTATGCTAGAATAAATATTTTTATATATTTTTTTGAAGTTTTATGAAAATAATATAGATAGACAACTTTGTGAAAAACTAATAACATATCTTTGTTGTATTTAAATAAATTTTAAAATATTAAACAAAAAAATTAACACAAAATTAAAATTTTAGTATATTATATTTTATATTTAAAAATTTTTAAAATCAAGTATATGTATTCTATATAACTTTATCACTTTATTAATTAGATATATGTACATAATTATTATAAAAAATAAAAAATGACAGTCATTGATAATAAAATTTAATTAATTTCATTAATTTTTTAAATAATTCTTCTTCTTCTTCTTCTTCTTCTTCTTCTTCTTCTTATTATTATTATTATTATTATTATTATTATTATTATTATTATTATAGGCCCATTCTTCAACAATATCACTATATAAATTACAAGAATACGTATATGTATTTAAAAAATTTATTTGATTAAAATTATTTTTATTTTATTTTTTTGAATATTTTTTTATTCAGTGGTTATTATAGGTATTTTATTTTTTGGTGATAGTCAATAGATCAAATTCATCAAACATTTTAACACTTTATTAATGTTGATTTGGTTAAAAGAAGAATATATTATTTTAATTATTTATATTTTTATAATAGTCAATTTTCAATCAAGTATAACGAAGATATTGTTGGAATAATTTTTTTAATGTTTTATGAAATCTAAAAAACATATATAAAAATTTATTTTTTAGTGTAATTAAAGTTCTAAGATATAATAAACATTTTAATAATTAAATAGTGTTTTAGAAGGTTTAGATATCACTTAAATGTGTTTCAGATAAGAATACATGTACCGTTTGCTTCGTATATGTATATATAAATTATTATAAACTAGAAAGAAAGTTATCTAAGAATAATTGATAGCTTAAATTAATTTAAGTTCTATTCCAACTTTTGGATGTGGAAGCAGCCAAGAGATCATGACATATAACCCATTTCTAATTTTCGAAAAAAAAAAAAATTAAAGAAAAAAGGGACAGCTAATTAACGAAATTATTCTCTTTGTTGTCTCCTCAAATGATTAAATCATAATTATGCAAATGGAGCATTTGATGATAGAAGAGATAAAACTTGTTATTTTATACATTCTCAGATCGTAACAAAATTATGAAATTATAAAATTACTTGTTAGTTTCTTTTAAGAAATTTCATTTCTATTATTCAATTCATTATTTTGGTAGCATTATACCAACCACTTAATGAATATCTATTTGTAACTAAAATTTGGTAGCATTAAGCAATTAATTAGTTGACTCGATTATTTCTTTATATATTTTTAAAAAAAAAAAAAACAATTTCAATGTGTACCCTCCATTTGGAAGATAATTTTTTTTTTGGATACATGTACAATTGATTTTGATTAACAGAAAATTTCATGAAAGAAAAAATGACAGATATTATTTCATATTTATTTAGGAATTAGATTGAATCAAATCCAAAACCCAAATATCAAAACGCATTAGTTTGGTAGATAGGATAAGTTAATTATCCATATATAATAATTGTAAAATATAAACAAATAAACAATATAGATGAATGCATGCGTCCGTGTATTATATAATATTCTTAAATGACTTCCCACACTATTTCAGTTTGAACATTAAATGTGAATTTAGTCTAAATCAATGCTAATATAAAATAGTGCACGTTGAAATCTATTTGCACCTAAAAATTGGTATAGATCATAGTAATTTTTTCGATGTCAAAAATGAACCTAACTTTGAGAGGAATCGTCTCCTTTATCAGCCCACCCATTTTTTTTTTTTTTTCTTTTTTCTAAGCTATATATTTACATGTTCGACATTTCTATCCTTATAGGATGAGTTGAGACTTGAGATGTATATATTCAAAAGTTTTGACTTTTCACTCCGTTTCTAATGCTTCCATGCTAAATTGTCTCCTCTCTCCGGTTCATTTAATGGAAATGCAAAGGTAAGTGCATTCGGTATTTTGATGATTTCGATACCGTTAATATTCCATAAATACAAAATCAGAGTCAAATCTTGTATTCATGACATACCTGAGAATGAAAGAGGCAGAGGTGTGAGTCAAACTTTCGATTTTTTAAATTGATTTGAATTCACGTATCGTCTTGATTCGGTTCAATTATATCCCTGTCTGCAGAAAATAGTGCAAAATTGTGAATTGGGTCTGGACACTTCATTTTCCCAAGATAAATTTGTCATTACCTAATTCTATAATTGAAAAGTATAAACTTGGGTTTCTCTTGAAATTCTAAGAGCTAACTTACTTCAATCTTCCGTCATCAAAAGACAGACGGTTACAGATGTTAAAAAAAAAAAAAGTATAAAACGCAGAGATTTTGAATAGTATTATTTCCAGTAGTACGATTGAATGGTACGAGATACGTTTGACGGTGGGGCGGCTTGTATTGGAAATCACAGTAGCCTGCCAATCACTGTGATTCTAATTATATAATACAAACATAAAACCTCAAAATATTAAATGATAGTTGAGTCATTACAATAGAATAGAATAGAGTAAAATCTCAGTACTAGCATCATTGATTTGACTTTATCCCATCCAACGAAAATGCTTCAATAATTAAACGAGAAGAAAAAGAAGGAGACAGAGAATCCCAGTAACTGACAGGACATGAACCTCAGAGATGAATGGAGTAAACTTCATTTCTTGGATGGTTTTCGGTTGATATTATAATATTAATTTTAATATTCATATTTATATAATAAAATATTATAGTAATGAAACCCTCAAAGGTCGTCCAAACTTTTTCTCTGTAAGTAGGTAACACCTTGGATGATATTCACATTAACGAGTCATTCAGAAACAGAGTTCACATATTGTTCTAGATTTATAGTTAAGAAAAATAACAAGCTATGGAGTCCAAGAAGTCTAACAAGATCAGAGAAATTGTTAGGCTTCAACAGATACTCAAGAAGTGGAGAAAGCTTGCAAACACATCAAAGACCAACAACAGTAATAATAACAGCAATGGGAGTAAGAGCATCAAGTTTCTTAAAAGGACATTATCCTTATCAGGTAACTCTGTCCGTGATAAATCAAGCATTACTGTTCCTAAAGGTTATTTAGCTGTTTGTGTTGGGGAGGAGCTCAAGAGATTCATCATCCCAACAGAGTATTTGAGTCATCAAGCATTTCACATTTTACTAAGAGAAGCAGAAGAGGAATTTGGATTTCAACAAATAAGAGTTTTGAGGATACCTTGTGAAGTATCTATATTCGAAAACATTCTGGAGATGGTGGAGACAAAGAAAGGCATTTTCTTCATACAGGAATGCAGGTTTAACATGGATGATAGTAAAGGATATTGCTCATCAGAATGCCAGCAAACTCCGTCTCATCATCCTCAAAGTCCAATGTGCAGATAGTTTTTATAAGTTCCAGTCTTAAACTTCTGGTTTCTATCCTTCTTTTTTCTTTCTCCATTTTGTTTATGCGGAAATGTATGTGAGAGAGGGATTTGAATAAGATGACGTAAAAGTGTAAGAGAAGCATTTGAGAATTAATGAAAAGATGCAGAAAACTTCAATTATCTGAAACTCATCAACCATTTTTGTCATGCATTTTTCTTTTACTTTTCTCTAACAAATCCAAATCACAGCCAACGACTCACCCACCTAGTTTTCAAAGTTCAAACTATTCAATTTTTGTTTGATAAAATGCCCAATCCCATTTTGGCCTTATGAACCTAAAATTCAATTAGAAAATTTTAACATACAACATTGGCACAGGCCAGTACCCAGAAGGTTGAAAAAAGCCATGATAATTGCGTAGGAAATGTTATGCATCTCACCTCTTCAAACAAGTGTATCACTTGCTCACAAGAATGAATTTAATAATTTTTAAGAATTAAACAAGATTGCAAAATAAACTCTTGTAATTTTTGAGAATATGTACAAAATAAAAAATAAAAACAAGTATACCAAGAAAAGTATTTTAACGTTTATAACTACATAAAACCATAACGTAAACTCAATCTATAGTTGCCACTCCTTTGGTACGAAAGAAGAGAAGATATTCAATTCATTTTTTTGTTAAAAAGGTAAATATTGAGAAAAAAATTTGCTCAAAATAAAGAATTAACTTTATTCATCTTTATTTTTTCAGTACATTCATAAGAATCTTTTTTTTTTTTTTTTTTTTTTTTTTTTTTTTTTTTG
>JAWDEX010150185.1:0-22918 GCA_035221805.1 Trichilia hirta | reverse complement strand
TGGTTGTCCTTTTAACTTTCAGCTTGAAAAAAAGCCAATCAAAATCCACCTCAAGTAGGTGCTCCTCCACTAGTGCGCTAATATTTTAAAAACCAAAGAGTACGTCCTGGTCCGATCGTCAGCTGAGTGGAGGTTCGCCTGTAACTTGCGAATTATGGAATCAATCCTTAGCAACTTTTGGCCCCCAAAAAACGTGTCCGCCTCCAGCCTTTTCACCTTTTTGTTGAGACCCTTAATGGTGTTATCCCTGTTGAGAAGAAGGTCGATGAAAGTATTGTTGATCTTTCTCTGCGCTTCTAAATCACTCTTTAATTGCAAGATTTCCTGATTCGAAGTGATCATCTTAGACTCAGTAGTTCAGACCCTTTGTTTTAAAAATTTTTTCGAATCTTCGCCCAGCCTTGTGATCCCTATTCAACTTTTTATTCAAAGAGCGAATTTTCTTCTTCAACTATTCTACCTTCTGACCTTGAGCAGTTGCACCCAAAATGTGAGATTTAATCTGTTTTTACTAGCAGGCAAGCACATGCATAATTTGCAAGGAGAAGAGTAAAATACCACTTTTAGAAATCTGTAAAAAGGAGTTGAAATTACCTAAAGGCTTACCAAAATTAAGGAGTCCTACACGTAATTTATGGCCACCTTAGGAGAAGAATGATCCACTTTCTCATTAACAACCCTGTCAATCAGAGGGACAGTTACATTAAAAAGTAAAAGGAGGTGGGATCGGCCTTTTGTCCTCTTCGATATTGAAAAGCCCCAACTTTGACATAAGAACATGAATGAGGGCAAAACGACAAGGGATCTACGATACAGGTACCCAAAGAGAAAAAGTAGAGCACGATGGCCAGATCCCAATATTTTAGTAGAATTAAATTTGGCCAAGTGAGCAATGGTAATTACACTGCTTAATAATTTTCTCCAGTCCTTTTTGATTTTGGACCTTTTCCTTATCAGTTGTAAGAGGCTATCGCTACTATTTGAAGTATCCTAAAGTGGGACTGGAGCTTTACATTTCTTCTTCGTTGAAGCTCTAAGCATCTTTTACGAATTCAAAAGAGGGGGTGGTGACACTTGTTCATGACTTGCTTCTTTGCCAGCCTTCTAGCTACCTCCAATCGTTCAAAGATAGAGGAACAATGCTCTCTACCGAACATATCTGCAAAATAAACAAAATGAGGTTAAACCTTTGTATAAAAATAGTAGTATATTTACTAATTTCTACCCTTTATTTTCATCCAATTCAGGACGATACGAGAAAAGTAAGAGGCAACCAGACCCGATGCTACTAATAAAGCATCAAAAAGAATCTTTTTCTGGTCAACAACAATGTCTCCTAATGATGTCATCCTCTCTCTCAACTCTTAACTTAAGGCGAGTTAACCTGTCTAAGCTTTGGTCAATCCGAAGCGATTTAGAATTTTCCCTCTAGTGGTTAGATCCCACTTGCCTCTGACGAAAAATTATTTATGCTTCTAATATTTATTGTTGGAAGAATTTTCCCTCATTGGATTAAAAGTTCCCAATCTAGTTTGCAGATAATACCATCTGAGACTCGAGCCAGGATTCTTCCTCAGCATGTATATATACGCCACCTCAAGAATGCTGGGTAATTCGCTAAAATACTCTTGCCACAGCACAAACAACCTTATCAAATCCTTTAGCTGTTGAAGATGAGTTCATATAGACGAATCTGAAAGTAAGTCAGCAGGCTAATAAAGAATTGCTGAAGCGATAGCCTTACTCCCCGCAAAAACAGTTTTTTATTAAACGTGATTTCTTAAGAAGAGGATTGGCTCGATATTTTGCCTCTTCTAGGAACCTGTATGGATACTAGCCTATTCATCTTGTAAGCATTTCGATATAAACGAAGATCTTACTCGTTAATTATAGAGAAAAATTAATCTGCCTCAAATTCAGGACTATGTTTGGAGGGAAACTGAGTCAGTAGTAGATTCATCATCACTCAGGCTTATCTCTGAGCGATTGGCCTACAACTTCAATACTCTCACTGCTAGTACTCATCTCTTATAAGCACACAACATATAGTCAGGACGATAATAGCACGAAGCTTAAAGCCAACAAACATTAGTAATAACATAAAATTAGGCCCCGAGTGCTTCTCATTTTTGAAAAATAGAGACCCCTGATGCATTCTCCTCTCACGGGCAGAAATATATGCTGTAACGCAATCGCAAGCAAAATATGTAAAATAAAATTTAAACAAATAATTTCTTACCAATTAATAAGTGCAGGAACAAAAGTAAAGTAGGGCTTGGTGTTGTTGGGAGCAAACAGAGCAAAGGATTGGTAAGCTGAGAACTACCAAACAGTAGTAAAATTCAAAAAATATGCGAAATGAAAAAAAAGAGGCAAATAAGTAATATTTATAACAAGCCCAAGGACAGTTAAGCAGAGCAGTGTGTCCCAAAAGTCATTCAATTAGAGGCTAAAATTTCGTCGCGTCACACAAAAATAGTAAGACACCCTAGAACAGCGTACTAGTTCAAAAATAATCGTTCACGTGCTTACACGTGGCGACGTTATGAATTACAATGGGACACCAGATTATCATTACATCTTTTTAGAAATAATGGATAAAAATCGAAGTATTTACATTTAATAAAGATTGTTGATAGCTCAAGACACTCAAAAGTCCAAGTCAAAGCTCCTAGATTGCGTTAAAAAATCAAAATTGTTCAAATTTTCGCTCACTTCGTAATAGCAAAAACTTGAGAAATTTTTTGAGCCAAAGTTTCCTGCCCCTATTAACCCCAGAATTTGGGCCAACCAATCCGACCTGATTCGATCTCACGCCCATTATTAGAATTATCGAAGTGACTCGGCCATTACAATAAAAAATGAAAGACCTAGAAAGGGGGTCCTAGACACATTTTTTAAGGCCCGACAAAATATCCCATCACATTAAAAGTCTAAGACACCATGCTCTACAGGTTACAGGTATTTATTGCGCCACCCTAGTCTGACACAAGAGGATGGTAAAGTGACCTGTTGGTCGCTCATATCAGTCGTATACTGTCTAATTAGGCTCCTGTTCTCCAATGCTCACATGTATAAAGGCTTTTATAAATACTTAATTCGCTACATGAAAAAAAAAAAAAAAAAAACTTTTGGACTTTTGATTGAATCTCCCTCTGGAGAAAATGTTTTACACTGTATATTGTTGAATTAAACTGCCCGGGTCGATAAAAAGTATGAACACTCTATTTTCAGCTTCGTTATTCTTCTTTATATGCCTTTGACCATTTACTGACTTAAACATCAGAATTTACATGTCGACAAACTGACTTTACTCCAACTATTTTTATTTCTGTTTTAAGTGGTTGTCAGCGAGCCTTTGACAAAAACAGTCTATTGTTTTACTAGGTTGATCTAGCGATAACAACAAAATTTATATAATATATTGAATTTTTTATATCAAAAAAATTTAAACATCAACAAATATATATATATATATATATATATATATATTAATTGAACATTTGAGGGAATCTAATTGGTATTAAACAATTCCAATATACCAAAGAATATTAAATTTGAAGAAATTGTACTTAAAATTATTTATTTAAAACTTTGTTTCATATTAACGTGTTGCAGCTTAGAAATTACTGTTGTTATTATTAAGTATAAATATTTTATATTAAAATTAGTTTTAATAAAATAATTTATTATTATATTTTTAGTATGCAGTATATACATCACAATTTTATAAAATTAATTTGGATTGTGACCACTAACTATAGGATGATTGTCATCCTCCTCATCCTATTTTTGTTGTACCATACAACTGCCTTACATCTGTCCTATTAGATGTTCTTGCTTTAAATTTGTAGAGCTCCTAATTTTCTTATTCCTACTAATGATGTGGGATTTATGAATTATGAATATATTAGGATCACGGGCATCAGTTATTGATGCGTAGATTGAAAAGTCAATGGTTTCTTGTTTTACCAAAAGCCAATCCAAGTTGTCTACATTATCTGATAAAAAAGAAATATATAATTTTCTCTATTTACAATAAATATTTTTAAAAAATGATAAGATATTGTCTAATTAAAAGTTGTTTTAATGTTGGTCGGCACCGTTTCTGGTACGGTGTTGTGTGCTGAGAATGTTTTTTCTGAAAAGAGGAAATATTTCTTAAAAATATTGATTCATTCTCATTATAAAATCATTTTATTATGAAAAAAAAAATAATTAAGTAACTATCAATGTAATCTTGCCCTTTCCGTAATGGGTAAAGTTTTTTCTATTTAATAACAAATCAATAGCCCTGACTAATAGTAATTGTTTATTTTTGTTATTTTTTATAAGAATTGAAACATTTTGTGGTTGCTTGCTTCTGATTGATTCTTCTGAAGATTTGATAATAGAGAAAGTCTTCTTTTTCTCATTTTCCCACTTGCTTAAAGAATTTTAAATCTCCTCCAATCCTACAGGATCATCTGTTTTTCTGCCGATTTGAAAGAGAATGATGATTATCATCCTCACCCAACTTATTAAAAGTATACAGCTTCAATAGTTCAGGTCATCTAATTCATTTCATCTGCCAAAGAATTGTCACTTGCTACTGATAGCCTTTTATATATTTTAGCCGAGCTTCAGTTAAGTTTCGGAGAAAATTTAAAAGAACAAAAGGTGAAAAAGAAAAGTGGTCCCGATCATTTTTGCATGGTCGGATTAGAATTATAACCCATAATTACAAACTATAAGTCTATATTATCTATTTAATTGCCTACTTAAAACCATAATCAAAGTGTTTGCGGTTGACCAACCAACTGATCCTGTAGATTCGTTCTTTTCATGGATTTGTCGATGACTGTTTGGGCACTCCTGACGGATTCCAATTGCCATGAATCCGATTCCATTTCCAATCTTCTATTTTTCTCTGCAAAAGTGCTTGCACTTGGTCGAGTCAAACACTCGACCCTTTTGAACCTTTTGAAACGACCAAACAGAGACTCGTTTACATTTTTCTATGCGATATCGTATGCTTTCTCAGTGAAAACTGGATTACAACAACAACAATAGCATGATCATCATAATCTCATACCAGAATTTCCCGGACATATACGTCTGAGAAATTTGGACACATTTGATTGCAATGTTTCAAAACCAATTCCCCATGACATAATAAAATGTTACTTGCATTTAAATCTATTTAAAAAAATCTTGAAATTGTGTATTTTAATTTTATTTTCAAATATTATTTGGTACCCTCTGTTATTGCCTCTTTAAGTGAATCTCGGGTTAGTTTAAAATAACACCCAACCAATTAAAAACTGTGAATTATAGCCGAGGAGTGTGCTTTGAGGTCATGGGGAGCCACTTACGCATTTTTATATAATTATTTTCTTGCTAACATGCGCGTTTATGGGGTCCATAAATCCGCGATCCAGAGATTGATTCATCAGTCATTGGAGTCGTATTCCAACCTTTGGTGGAGAAAATCAAATAAACTGAGAGACATGGGAATTTGCATATCTTCAGAGATTCATGATCAGGCTGAGAATGAGAATGGGAATGTTATATTCGTCGAAGAAAACATCATTTATCATCAAGTTAATATGAACCCTGCAACTTCAGTTTCTGTTTATTCTAAGCAAGGAAGCAAAGGACTCAACCAAGATGCCGGCATTCTCTGCCAGGTTTGTATTCCATTAAATATTAGTGGTGTTTCCTAGTTAATATATTGGTTATGACGTTTTTTCTAGCTGTTCTAAAATCTGTGAACTACTGTTTCAAAGGGTTATGGAATGGAAGACGGAGTATTTTGTGGTGTTTTTGATGGTCATGGAAAGAATGGTCACGTCGCCAGCAAGATTGTGAGAAATCGGTTGCCATCTCTCATACTAAGCCAGAAGTATGCTCTTTCAAATAATAAAGCAGCAGCAGTTGTAGACAACTCTGATAGTGGAATGATGCCAAGCAATGAGTTTTATAACTGGAAAGAAGCTTGTGTTAATGCTTTCAAGGTTATGGACAAAGAGGTTAAGCTTCAAGAGAATTTGGACTGCTCTTGCAGTGGAACCACAGCAGTAGTTGTCATTGGACAGGTAGGAAACTGAAAGTAAATAATTATAATCTATATGATTTGCAGGTTGTACTTGATTTTGATTTTATTTTCCGTTATTTCTTTTTTGGCAAATTTGGGAATCAATGCATCAGGGTGAAGATCTTGTTATAGCTAATCTTGGCGATTCAAGAGCTGTCTTAGGGACAATCAACGAGGACGGAGAACTAAAGGCTGTTCAATTAACAACTGAATTGAAGCCGGGGTTACCCTGTAAGAACCTCTTTCTTGTCTCATCTTCCTTGGTAATTTTAGGGACAAATTATTATAATGTCAGCTCTATAGTAGTGTTCTCATAATTTGTTAATGATGATTGAGTATTGACAATTATCTATTTGCAACGCAGGTGAAGCAGAAAGAATAAGAAAATGTAATGGTCGTGTACTTTCGTTAAAGAAAGAACCACACATCCAGCGAGTGTGGCTGCCCCATGAAGATTCGCCAGGCCTAGCCATGTCTCGGGCTTTTGGTGACTTCCTACTCAAACACCATGGCATAATTGCTACCCCGGATATTTCTTATCGCAAACTAACTTCCAATGACCAGTTCATTATTTTGGCAACCGATGGGGTAAAGCCATTTTATCTCATGAAATTGATAGCATCTCCTACTCTTTGATTAGTTACTACTTAGAAATGGTGCTGACTGTATCATGTGTACAAAGGTTTTTGATGTGCTTAGTAACAGCCAAGTTACGTCCATCTTGTGGGAGGCATATAACGAGCAGGAGGCAGCGAGAACCGTGGTGGAGGCAGCCAACGCCGCATGGAAAAAGAAGTTTCCATCTTCGAAGATCGATGATTGCACTGTTGTTTGCCATTTCCTTCAAAAGAGATAACATAGCATCACATTCCTGGAGACCTTTGACATTGTATCCATTATCATGTTTCTTTATGCGCATTGGTGCACGCAATACTCATTTTCTTGTGACACTGTTTTAACAATTTTAAAATGAAGAAGCCACATATCACATTCCCACAAACAGTCTGAAAAATCGATTAATCATTGTTGTTGCTTTAATTGATGAACCCTTGGAATCCATAAAGGATCAGGGAATTAATATTATATCTTAATAGTTTGAAACTCAAATTTACTAAAGGGAATAAAACTGATATATAAACAGTAACACACTGCTGCTAATTGCGGCGCGCCTTCATGTAATGAAAACAAGAAGGCAACGAGTATGGGCTCTCCATACTTGCAACAACAAGCTCTTAATGTTGTAAAATGCAAGAGCATTCTCTATTCGAGAATTAGAAACAAAACACCTCAATTGCATTGCAATAAAATTTTTCAGCAAAATCAAAACCAGTAAGACTCTCAACTCTTTTCATAAAATGGTGAGAAGTTGCTTGTGTAGCCTCTAGAGAGATATGTTGATGTAGTAGAGAGTGGAGTCACGACTTCATGATAGGTTATGGAGCTACATATGTTAAAATTGGACGCGTAATACATTGTTTTGAAGGTTGCAACAAGAAGAATGGAACTCATTGCCTAGCAAGTGATTACCTCTCCGTGTATTTCATCCTCGGACTAACGGATAAATCAAAGTTATTAATCGCAATCTTGATAATATGCTGCGCTGTGTTTGTGGCAGTAAATCAAAACAATAGAATATTGCTCTTCCTAAGGTAGAGTTTGCTTACAGCAATATAGTAAAGACATCCTGTGCCATCTTTGAAAAAGGAAGAGAATTAGTTTGTCATAATTTTAATTATAAAGGGTAGAATATTTAATTATTAATAAATGAAGGATTCAATTACAATTTTACAAGTAGGTAAGAATAAAATATGGGTTACGTGGTAAGTGGTGGTAAAAAGTATCGTGCAAGATTGGATAAGAATAGAAAAAAAGTTTATGGTTAGTAATGGAACATGTGGCATGCGATGATAAATGATTCATTTTCTTAATTATCGAAAATAAATAAGAGATGAAACGGGAGACAAAAGAGAAAGGAAGGAGAAGAGAAAAGAAAAGAAAAGAAATAAAAAAAAAACCAAGAGAGAAATCAAGAGCAAGAAAAGCACAAGGTAGAAGGAAGAAAGGAAGGAGAAGAAAGAAAAGAGAAGAAAAGGAAGGAAGGAAAAATATTGTAAATTTTTTTAATAAATTTGTATATATTTTTGTGTGTGTATATATATATATATTATAAATTTAATTTTAATGATATTTTATGTTAAAAAATTTATATTTTTGTTATATTATGAGTTCATAATTATTATTATTATTAATAGATATTAGAAAATTTTTTTAAAAAAGAAAAAAAAATGCTTGAGTATAAGAACAGTCAAGATATTCAAGAAAGTGTTTATATCCAGGTGCATAAATTTTTTACTTTAAAAATAAAAAAAATAGGACGTTTTATTTTAATAAAAAATTTAAGTGAATATTTTTTAAATTCTTTAATTATTATCACGTTGATCCACCTAATTATTTTTGAATTAAATCTTAAATAGTTATTTTTAAAAATATTGTGTAAAAATGTGTCAACAGTGTCATGTTTTTGTGAATAATTTTTTTTTATAAAAATATTATATTTTAGAGTTTTAAAAAATTAATTAATTTAATAAAAATATTATATTTGTAAATTTTAAAAATATTATTAAAAAAATAATTATAAAAAACTAATAATTAGATAAATGAATATGTGATAACTATAACTGATGTATCACTTAAGAACGTGATTTAATTTTAGTCCCTCAATAAAAATTTGTGAGAATAAAATTAAAATTAAAATTCCTAATAATAATATTCTTTAAGTACGTTAGGCCACGTTAGAACGATGACCATTAAAAATAATTTTTTTAAAATATGTTGGATCGTGTTAGAGTGATGATTTTTGAAAACAATCACTTTAAAATACATTGGACTATATTGCGATGATAGTTCCTAAAAATAATATTTTTAAAGTTCGTATGAAATAAATTAATTTAAATTATTTATAATAAATTATGAAAATAACAAAATTATTTTATAATAAATAATTACATATATTCATGTTATATTTTAAATATTAGTTTTTTTTTAAATTTTATTTTGATATTATATAAAATTATCGCTGAAAATTAAAAATTATTATATTTATTTTAATTTAATAAATTATCTCCATATATAAATATTTACTGAACATTAGTTCACTTTTTATTTTTTAAGTTTTGATAATATAAAAAATCAAATAATTGAGAAACAGTTAATTTTTTGAAAAAGACGAAATTATAATTTTTTAACATTTGATCATAGATATATGTTATATACATGTGATTATTTTTTTGAATGTACGTTAAAGATATAGTAAAAATATGAATATACAGTTAGTATTTTAAGAATGATAATTATTAATTGTTGGAATATTTGTTAAGAAAGGAAAAGATTGTAATTATTATTAAATTTCAGTTTAGAGTATTTAAAATAATATTTGTAAAGGAGAAAATGTACAGATTTTATTTATGTTAGTACATTTTTGTATTATAACAAATACCTTAATAAAGAAATTTAGGGCGTGACAGATACACTACTAAGTCCCTTTTTGAGATCGCTTATACTCAACCACCTCCTAGGCAAGTTCTGGAGTTACCAACTGTACGTCTGTTGCACACGTCAGCGGATTTCTTTGCAAAACGAGTACAAGACATTTATTCTGAGATGCGCAGTAGCTTAAAAGCTGCCAATACAAGATACTTGGTCTTAGCTTCCCTGTGTCGTATCATTTTTCTAGTGTTCATGGCAAATTGACAAACCAAAAGTATGAGCCCTTTCATATTCAGAACAAAATTAATGATGATTCTTACATGTTGCAGTTATTTAATGATTGAAAAATTTGTAATATCTTCAATGTTATTGACCTTTTCGAGTATCATGAAGATGAAATCTTTTATCCTAGTAAACTTGAGGATGAGTTTCTTCTAAGTAGGGAAGACTGATAGAGTAAAATGTAACAAATGATGACTTCAAAACAGGTTATAGAATTATGTATATCAAAATTAGTACATCATTTTGAAAATTTTAACAAGACAAATAAAACTCATTTCCTATCCCATGCGAACTCTGCAAATTTTAGTTAAATTCCATCTTTTTGAAATTCAAAATTACGGTTGAAGGTATTTGGAATAAATTGTATAAATTTATTCTTTTTATGAAAAACTCTAATTCAGTCGTAAATTGTTTTAATTTTTTTTTCTTCTAAATTTTAAAATTTTATTCATTCATAAAACATTCAATTTAAGTGATTTTATAAAATCATATAATAAATGCCATTTTAGTCTATTATTGCATTTTTAAAGTTTTGTCATAAAAGAATCATAAACGTTGTTTTTGTTATCATCCCATCGTTAATAAAAACTATTTTCTCTTTAAGAATGTCTATCTCACTTGCGCTATGCTATATGTTTTTATCTATGACTCCATATGTTCAAAATTAGCAGCAAGCCATAATATGTTTCCCAAGAATTAAACTGAATCACATTTGGGATTCTCTCCAAGCAGATAGTGATAAGATCCTATCATGTATAATAAGGCTTTGCGTTTTCCCTCGGCAATTGATTTTTCATACTGTTCATATTCTTCCTGTGGAATAGATTGAATAAGCTTCCCACAAACTAAATTGAATCATTTTTTGGATCCCCTCCAAGTAGATCATCATAGGAAACGGGAATCCTGATCCTCTCATGAATAGGTTTGCATCCTCCTTCAGCACTTGATTGTTCAGATTGTTCTTGAGGAATAGACTCTGAATCATCTGATACGCTGAATGAGAGATTATCGGTAGGTGCACAAGCTGCTCTTTCGGCTGAAGCCTCTTTTATTTGCCTTGGTGCTGGCTTCTTGTTTTGTTGTCTAAATTGCTTCTACAAAATGAGATATAAAACCGCAATTTGGGTTTAAAAATATACTACACAAGAGAGGTCCAATAATTCATGTAGCCGAATTTGAAAAAAACAAAAACAAAAAAACACTGGTATAGTCATGTGTGCTTCTCGTTTTGTTGCCTAAATTGCTTCTACAAAATGAGATACAAAACCATAATTCAGGTATTGACAATATACACCCCAACATAGGTCCAATACTTCATGTAGCCAAATTCCAAGATAAACCTACCGCCATGCTATAGTCATGTTTGCTTAACAAAGACAAAATAAAAAAATAAAAAACATAGGAAGAGAGAAGTCACAAATTCTGCATGTAGGAGACCATATGTTGGTGCAAAAAAAATGTCCTCCAATTTGAACAGCTAAAATTGTTTTGATGTCAATAAAAAAGTAACGAAGAACATTTTCAGGAACTAAATAATAATCAAGGCAAATAAAAAAAAAAGCGCCATCCTTTAGTTCGGCGAATTAGATAAAAAATTGTTAAGAAAATCACCAAGCTTCTTTATTTGTTTTATTTTTCTTTCATATTTTATGTTTCTCTCATGTGCATGTTCAACGATAATTAGAATCAATGGCATGTATTGTGAAATTTATGCAACAAACCCCAATGGCCATTTTTAACATTCCTCATTCCCCCTCGGAACACAAGCAAGTACAATCAAATATGTACCTATTTTTTATTTAATCTAATATGTACCTAAAGGTAGCACGCAGGTCGGCCAATTCAAGAAGAAAAGACCAATCAAACAGGTTTACCAAATAAAAAACATACACACCTCAAATTCCTTTGTCTTCTTCATTATCTCTTTGTAGGCTGCTGGTGCCTGTGCTTTAATGATGCTCCACAACACCCCACCACCCGTCCGGAAACGTCTTCCATCAGCAGTCATCTGACCTCCAGATGCCTGAATTGCATCCACCTGAAAATCAAACTTTTCATCTTAAGTATCCCAATAGCAAAGTAGTATTTTACACACACACCACACCCCAAACAACAACAATAACAACATCATCAACACACACACACACACACACACATACACGAACAACAAAAGTAAAAAAAAAAAAAAAAAAAAAAAGAGGCCAGCAGAGAAGAAGTTCAAATCTTATAACAAACAACAGTGTCTTCAATGAACCAAATGTCCAGGTAACAGAAGATTAAAATAAGATACGATTACAACCTATTACAATGAATCCACAGCTCAAATTCTTAAACGACAAGTTAAATGTATATTTCTCTAATAAATAGCTATGTAAATTATGAAATAAGCATGCCTCCATAGTAAAAGATCCAGCTTCATGCAAGTTAACATAACTTTGTAAACCTCAAATTTCAATTAACATTTTTCACCGGAACTAAAATCTTGGAAAGGCTAGTGTATGATATATGATATTTCTAATGCAGTAGAATACTTAATGCATATAAGAGTTTCTTTAGACATGCTAATAAAAATTCTCTTAAAACAGAGCAAAGAGAAAAAAGGCATTAATTTCAAAATCAAGCATGACACAGCAAAGCCCAAAATCCAAGGTATGTACTGTTAATAAATAAATGAAGCTGAGCTCTAACAAGCACATTCTATAAACACAAGTAATGAGGGCTCAAAACAATCTTTGGTCTCATTTACGTCCAAGATATGTATGCCAAGTCTGTATCCATCTAAATGAAACACATCAACTATCTGTTTTATGGTCAGTTGTCTAACACAACACAAATTATCCAGATGAAGGAATTTTTAAACCCATGACGAGCAACAAAACTTAAGGAAAAATTATATCAACCTACACAAAAGGTAAACGATGAATTGGTTCGGCCAGGGTATATCTCAGCTCAGGCACATAATCTGAGGCAGCAAAATAGCTTCTGCAAGAAAAATCTGCAAGGTTATGTAAACAATATAGCGCATCAGACATCATGAAAGGCAGTATGGTTTTGAACAGAGTTGTCAGCTCTGGGCTGATACAAATCCAACTACTACCCAAATTAACACCTTCCCTGAGAGGGACCACCTGATACTTTTGCAACAGTAGTGGTTGATTTCTAAACATTACTAATAGAATTGATGAATAGGCATACAAGTCAAGAGATAAGGTCAGGTCTTCGTTAGAAGTATTCGGGATCAGTAGCAAGGTATTTAACAGGAGCGCTGCTGAAGTGCACACACCAAGAACCACGCCCAAATGTATGATTTCGAAAGTAATATTATAAAATATACACATAAGACACAATCAGGCACAGGTATATCCCACAACAGAAAAGGCTTACACGCAAATTGCCCAGAAACCTTAGTACGATGTGGAATAGTTGAAAAAGACAAAGCAGCAAGAAACTTTTAGGTATTCCATGCGGAAAGTCAATAGATGAAAAACTGAACGTTTAAGCATCAATATCTTCATTAGCAATGCTACTTTGGACTTTAAACACAAAATAATTTCTCTACTAAAGACCAGTAATTTCAGTTATCTATGTTAAGAAAGCAATTCTAGTGAATCCAACATTACATAGAATTAAAAGCATATTGTACCTCTTTAAGGAGATCACATAGTGCAGAAACCCCCAAACAACCCACAGCAGTGTACACCATGTATGATTTCCTCTCTTTCAGGCGCTTACATGTATCTGAAACAAACCTAAGGAAAGAAATTGCAAGGAAATCAGAACCAGGGCATGAACTACTACAGCTTTTAACTCGAACAATTGAGCACAACTTAAGATTTAACAACATCACCTGTTTATGTCACTGACATTGGAGCCCATATTACTCTTTTTTTTCTTATTCTTCTTCTTATGTGCCCTCCGCCAGCAGTTTTTAATCTGTGACCCCTGATTTCCAGCACTAACATCCCCACCACTGCTTTGCTCCAAATTCATTCGTAAGCTTGAATCATGCTCCACAAAATCCCCTTCCTCTACATAAAACATCTCAACATCTTCTAAGTTGTCATCTTCATAGATAACTCCTAATATGCTATCTCCTTCATCCATAAAAGTCCTAAAACTACAAAAATAAAATAAAATAATGATTTAGAGGAACATATTTTCATAACAGAATAAAGAGAAGAAAAACAGTCACAAAAACATGTAGTTAACAAAGAAGAGTTTTGAGAAATGTCATTCGTTTCTTCTCATGTGTTAATAAGAACCGACGATTTAATCTAACCCAATCTACAAAACAATAACAGCAATGATAACCCATGCACGGCGATTACCTGATTAAAAGCCTCAAAATTAAAACCCTAATCAGAAAGATACCCCGTATACTACGAACCTTTAGAATTCGGATAAACACGCTTCAGAACAGCCACGCAGCGAAAACAGTTAGATACTACGTATTCGATCTGGCTCCGGCTACACTAACGGTGCGTTTTGATGTAGACTAGGGTTTTAATTTTGATGCAAGAGTTCAAGCGGGCGCGAGGTTTATTCAGAATGGAATTGGTCGATTGTCGCCGGGGAACAACTGTATCTCTGGGCTTGTTAGGTGTTAGCCCAAACGATCATGGAAATCCGTGATCAAAATCCAAACTTCCTCTGCCTTACGGGAAAGGCTTTGGTTGGAATGTGGCGAAGATAGAAGTGACACGAGAAGCCCAAATCTTTAGTCAACGTATTACGGTAAGTGCTGCTAGAAAAAATGTACCGTATTAAATTTAATTTTCAAAGTCCACGTGATCAGACATTGAAAATAGCATATTAAATGAAAGGTGACGTGACAAACCTTGAAAATAGCATATTGTTACCTATTCCTTTTGGAAAGAAAAAGATCTTTTATTGAATTGTTAACTAAATCTGTGTCGTGAATAGAATCTTTGATTGATAAATGCTTGTCCCTGTTAATTGACGATTACATCTCCCCCATATCACTCGAAATTTGGTGTTTTTTGCTATGATCTTTGATTAAGAGATGCTTGTCCTAGTTAATTTCTCGACCACATCACTTAAAAAATTGGTGTTTTAAGCTATTATCAATTTATCTTTACTATATTTTTGTATTTTTTAATTACAATTCTCAATTCTTCAACGTGTATTGAACCTTTTTGTTTAACTTTTTAACTTAAACTGAACTTATAAAGACACAATAGACATTCGAAAATTATAACAATACTATTAACCCGACTGTGGCTGCTTCTCCCCGGCATATGGCGCCAGGGGGACCGTCTTTCCGCAACATTTGTGTAAGTGAACGATTCCTTAATGTCGACTTTGATATTTTTATCGGCACTCAACACTCACCAGTCCATAATAACATGACAGGCTATATCGTCACTCTCGTCCGCTTGTATTTATTTCTTGGTACATATCCAGAGCCCCAAAATTTCTGTCCTTTGATAGGAGACTACACATACAATTTGTTGCTATCGTTTCTTTTTTCTTCAAATAAACCCAAGAGAAAAAGAAATATTAATTGATTGGAGATCCTGTAGGAAATATGAATCTTTTTGAATTGACTGAATTATTCTATAAAATTACATCCTGAAATTCGAGATTCTAAACAATGACTTCCATTTTCTCCCGTCTATCCGTTGAGTGTTTTGTTTAAGTGGTAGCCCCACTTTCATTGTCTTCCACGGCAAGTGGCGAAATGCAATAGGGGTCTGTAAATGGGATGCTTTCAATGATTTACGTAGGTCCAGCAGTCACACAACTGATGGAACGGATTTCTACGATGTCGACAACGTAAACCAGGCAGGATTGATCACTTTAATGGCTTTGCTTTGGGGGCAAGATTACAGTGTATTCACTATACGATAATTATAATTATCTTATTAGCTGTGCACAACAAATTTTTCCTAATACTTTTTAATTCCTATGTTATAGTTTTTAATTTTTTTCGTTGTATATTTATAAGTTTAAATTGTAACTTGAAAGATAAAAATAGTAACATAAAACTTAAGAAGGGAACTAGTTATGTGTAACAAAAACTCGGTGTACTAATATGTACCGTACGGTGACTGCACTGTAGCATTACCCTTATTTTTCATATATAATTACTCGTTTAGAAAAATGAGAGACAGAGACTCCCACGGCGAAATAAATTACAGCAGGAAACTTTGGATCTAAGGACTGAATTCTCATCGTTTTTATTAAAAGAAACAAAAAACAACTATTCTTTTATAATAAATTACAACTATCCCAAAAAATAAGAAATTTTAATTAATACTTAAATACAACTGAGTAAATAATTATAATTTTTCAGAATTTCTATTTACTTTCTATGTATCAACTTTAATCTTACAATTGTTTGTTTCAGACAAGATAAATAAAGCAACAGATATGAATGCTAATAATAATAATAATTATTATTATTATTATTAATTTGACAAAATATTCAAGTGGTTTGTTTTATGTGAAGTAGCCTAAATAGTTTTTAACAAAAACATATGTTTTGAAGAGATTCACCTCTAGCTTTATTTGACGACTTATTTAGTGTTTTTCTTAAATATTGAAAATATATTTAATATTGAAGCGATTGGACATAAAAATTAAAACATTAAATATTAATTTAAAAAAATAAATTTTATTAAAAATGTATATGATCAAGCACTTTGTGTTGTCACAAACAAGTTCTACATTTACTTTACTCATTTGTACAATTTTTTTTATTGTTGTTAGTTTGCAAGCCTGTACGTGGACAATGGCAATAAAATTGGGAGAATTTAATTTTTAATAATATTAAATATCTTAAATTTGTCTCAAATTTCTAATAATATAACATTTATCAAAAGGATGACATTTCACACAACTTGTAAATTATTTTTTTATTAAATCATATTCACTTATATAATAAATATTCACGATTGAGATTTATTTTAGCAAAATGTGAAGAGAGAGAGAGAGTGTTTTACTTTGACAACAATATCCTGTTTGAGCTGCTACTAAAAATGTTATAGATAGACATGTATAGAAGTGTCGAGATTCGATAGACCAGTGTTTATGGATTATAAAAATAATATAAAGATTGAGCTAACACAACAATAACTGAGTTCGTATTAACATAATAAATGACCCAATATTAACTATTTAGCACATGGATCTGGACTAAGTTTATAAATTATGAGCTCAATATACAATTATAATATATAATAAAAGAAAATAAATAAAGATAAAGCATATAAGGCAGAGGAGTTAATTATCATATAAAATAAACAATGTACATTCCTGTGAATCCATCCGAATTCATAATCTTTTCAATAAAAATGGATGAATTGACGACACACATTCAGATTTCCCTTTCGTCTTTCCTCAATAATTCATCCATATTTCACTTTCATGGATGTTTACGGATTTAAAAAAAGAAAACTATGATAACCAGTGGCCAGGCTCTATTTTTCTATCGTTATTGACAAGTGGCAATCTGGGTATTCCCATGATTTGCCAACGAAAATTAATTGCTTGAAAACCACAGATAGCAACCAACGCTGTCATCGGTCATATTGACAATTTTGTGTTTTCGTATACGACTCAAATGGAATTTGGAAAGAGAAATTTTGATCCAACTAATTATCATTAATCAAAAAGGGATCGATCCCAATCATACTGGAAAGTTAGTAAAAGATTTAATTAAATCAGTAATATTATATGGGATGTTTTATGTTCATGCCAGACGTGAAATTTGTTATGGTTGGCTGATTGGTTTATATGCTAATATGTGATAAATTTTTAACGTTTATTCTTTGTTGTTTTATGTTTGATAATTAAAAATTTGCCGTTGAGAATATGCTTTATTCACTGATTTTTAAACTATACACAATAAGACAATAAATAAAATCACTAAATAGTAAATTATATGAGATTTTTTGAGATGGGAAGTATTCTTTTCTTTTTTTTTCTAATATTCTAATTTATCAATATGACATTACACTCATAGTTGTATATACAATTTATTGGTCTTGCGAAATAGGAGATAGAGACGAGCGAAGAAAGACGAAAGGCTTTATCGGAATTAGTGAACGAAGAGTGCAAGCCATTGAAGGAGTCCTTGCTTAGTTGTTGATAATTTGTTTTTAGTGTGGTATTTTGATTTGTATTTTATGCATGATTCTTATTCATTCCATCGTGGTCCTACTGGTTTATTTGTTTTTATGTTCATTGATTCCACCAGATTCCATTCGAGTCATTGTCCCATAATACCAGGTTGAAAAAGAAAATAGTATAAGAGAATAAATTTTTGGAAGGAAATATTCATAAAGTATTTCAAAACATTTTAAAAAACAAAACACAAATATTTAATGAATAAAAGGGTCATTTTTAGTGTGTTATATTAATCCTTTCAGCTGTTTTTATAAAATATATGATCATCATCATCATCAAATGGTATGCTTTTTTGGAAGAATAAAAAGAAAAGGGGAAAAGGAGAAGGGAAATGAATACAAATGCTTTGCTTGGTTGACAAATAAAATAACAGATAGTAAGTAATTTAGTATGTACAAATTTTACTTCTAAAATTAAATTTATTCCTAAATCTAATTAAATCTAATTATAAAATTATATTTTAATTTTTATTAATAATTACCAAAAATTCAATTAATGAATATATATGCATTTTATAACAATATTTTTTTTTACAAATAATTGATAATTTTTTGATGAAATAACAGCATATAGCTAATGAGTTTTAATAAAATAACATATATAGACACTTAAAAAATTTTAATAAATAATTTCTTTACATAAATAGTTATTTAATTTTAAATAAATCATTAATATGACCTACTTATTATAAATAAATTATTATTTAAAATACACCAATTTATCAATTAAGGGTAATTTAGTCATTTTATTCTTTAAGGGTATTTTTGTTATTTTCAAAAAATATTTATTTGAGTATAAAATTGATTAATTAACTTAGTATTATTGTCTATTAAGTGTTTTAAGAGACTTAAGTAAAAATTGTCTGATTTTAGATGAATTTAAAAAAAAAATCATTAAGATTTTAAATGAATACTTGATTTTTGAATTTAAATTCTCATTAACTAAGATGTTTGATTTATAAACGATCTTTTTTAAATTAAACTAGACACATATATAATTGTGTCGGAAGAAACAATAATAAAATTGAATTTGAATGACTATTTTATTTCTTTTCTCATCTTCTTTTATGTTCTTTCAAAATATTTAAGGATATGTTGATTATTTCAAAGATTATTACATAATATAAAAAAACGTTGACTGTTCTTCTTGTTCAGTTTGAGGCTAAAAACTGTGAGCTTCTTCCTTCTTCTCTCCTTTCTTTCTTATTATTTTCTCACCGAATTTTTACCATTCTTTTGATTTTTCTTCAATCCTTCACCGCTTTCTTACTAGTTTTGACTTCCTCTTCAGTATGATAGCAATATTTTCGTGATTTGGGCTATATTTAGAGTGGGCTAAATAATAACTCCGAATTTAAACTTAAAAATTATCTTGCATTTAAATTAAATTAAAGTTTTTTTAGGTCTCTAATTAATAATTAATAAGCTATTCTACTTTTTATAATTCTTTAATTTTGCAAAATTAAGATTTTTTTTGAATAACGAGAAAACTCTCATACTCAGTCATTATTGTAGTAGTCAACTATATAAAGGATCAAACACTAACTCTTCTTAAGGATCGTGTCAGCAGATCACACGGCATTCGTCCAAAGTCAAAGATCGTATACGGTGACCACATTACAGTGGTACTAAATACAGTACAAAATTTTGACATGGCCCTCATTGGCGCTTTAGCAAAGAAGATAATGAAAGTAGAAATCGAACCTAGGATTAAGAGGTCCACAGGTACAACCCTTACTACCAGCCCCAACCCTGAGAGGTTTGAAATTGAGAATTAAAAATTTTAAAATTGATATTCACCCAAATTAAATTAAATTTTAATTGTTAAAATTAAAGTTATATTTGTGTTATTTATGACGTATAAAAACATTATATGTAACTAATTTAACAAAATTACAAAATTTTAAAAATTAAGACTAAAATGAATAATATCCAAACTATACAATTAGAAATTTCAAGTAATTCAAACCTAATTCATAAAATTGAATTAAAATTAGTGATAAAATAAAGTTATAAAAAGTTAAATAGTAAAAAAATTAGAAAAAAGGGTGTTGACATCGTCCAAAATTTTGAATAAAGAAAAATAAAAAATAGAATCACCATCTATTCAAATAATGGTAGAATAAATTACCTAAAAAATTAAATTTCAAGTCCGGAGATTGATTAAATATAAGGAATGTATTAGGCACCATACAAATTTCGTAAAAATGGTTACAAAAAATATAATGACCTTAAATTTAAATTTTTAAATTTTTATTCTTATTTATAATTTTTACTAAGAGATGGGAGAATATTAAAAATATTCCGTCATCTTAGTTTTTCTGAAAAAATATTAAGTTGAGAGAAGGGAGAATATTAAGAATATTCTGCCGTCTTAATCTTTTTTATTAATTGAAAATATTTAATTAAAAGAATTAAGAATATTAAAAATATTTTACCGTATTATTTAATTTTTCTTCTTTTTCTCTTTTATTTTATTTTATTTTATTTTATTTTTTACAATTTCACTAAGAGAAGAGAGAATATTAAAAATATTTCATCATCTCGATTAATTTTTTTAGTATTTGTTAAAAATAAAATATCATAAATGCAATAAAAAATTAAATATAAATTAAATAATAAGTATATAAATACTAAATATTTACAAAATTTAAATTTAAATAATAATATAAAGAACAAATAGGGATAAACATCCCACTATAAATTTAAAATGCATAAAAAATAAATAACTTATGGAGATGAAGTTCTCCACATGAATTAAAATAAAATAAAAATAGGAACATGAATATCCCACTAAAGTACGTAAAAATAAAGTGTAAGAAAGTAAATAACTTATGAAGATGAATTTTTCTACATTAATTAAGAAAAAAAATAGGGACATGAACATCCCATAAAAGTGCTAAATTTAAATGACAAAAAAAGTAAATAACCTATAAAGATGAAATTCCCCATATGAATTAAAGAGTAGAATAAAATAGGGATATGAACATTCCATAAAAGTACTGAATTTAAATTGCAAGAAAGTAATTGACTTATAGAGATAAAACTCCCCACATTAATTAAAGAATAGAAAAATAAAAATAGGGCATGATCACCTCATAATAGTGTTGAATTTAAATGCTCAAAAATAAATGGCTTGTGGAAATGAAATCTCTCACATGAATTAAAGAGCATAGAAATAAAAATAGGGACATGATCACCCCACAATATTGTTGAATTTAAATTGCGAGAAAATAAATAGCTTACAAAGATGAAATTCTCCATATAAATTAAAGAACATAAAAAGAAAAATAAAGGCATGATCTTTCCATAATAGTACTAAATTTAAATTGCGAGAAAGTAATTGACTTGTGGAGATGAAATACAGCACGTGAATTAAAAAATATAAAAATAAAAATAGGGGCATGATTACTCTACAATAGTATTGAATTTAAATTATGAGAAGATAAATGACTTGTGCAGATGAAATTCCCACATGAATCAAAGAACTTAAAAATAAAAATAGGGGCATGATCACCCTATAATGGTACTAAATTTAAATGCATAAAAATAAATAGCTTATAGAGATGAAATTCCCCACATGAATGTAAAAATAAAAATAAGGACATAATCACCCCACAAATAATATAATAAATAAACATAAAGAAAGAAAATGAAACATTAATAAAAGAAATAGAAGGAATGAACAATTATAACAACATAAACATATTATTAATAAAAAAATTACATAATTAAAGAGTTATAAGAAGAAGAATATTATAACCTTATCTTTTCTTCCCTATTTTCTTTTCTTTTCTTTCTTTCTTTCTTTCTTTCTGTCGAAGTTTTTTCTTACACTTTCTCTCTTACTTACTCAACTTCTCTCTCACTTCTAACTTAATTCTAAAGAGCAAAATGTCTTGTTATCTATAGAAAAATCTTGGGGACAAAATGTCAATAATGGCTGCCAAGTGATCTATTATTAAATAAATTTGTTGACAAATTTGGAGAGAATCATTGACAAATGCATTCAATGACTTTAACCGTCAAAAAAATCATCATAGATGACCTAAAAGATCAATGATTTAGCCTTTATGATAACATCAAAGTTGTATATAAGTCTCTTAACTTTGTTTTGAGACTTGTTTCAAGTCAATCCAATACTTCTATCAAAAGTAATGGGCAAAACACCAAAAAAAAGTTGGGCTGGGCCACAACTGTGAGTAGGTTTATGATAGATTTTCAAAATGGTCTTGAAAGTGTAGCACAGGGTTAGAAATAAAGCTTAGCTTAAACATAAATATTTTATTCCATTGAGCTATCTTTCAAAAGTCACTTGTATCAAATGATTTTAAGCTTTCTATCAAAAATTATGGTATAACACTAAAGCAAGGTCAGCCTGGCCCAGAATAATAATGGGCTTATAATGGGCTTCGAAAATAGGCTTGAACATATAACATTAATTTAGAATTAAAGCTTAGATCAAACATAAATATTTTATACCATTAAAGTAGCTATTTAAAGCCACTAATTTCAATGATTCCAAAACTATTATCAAAAGTTATAGATAAAATATAGAAGTCAATTCAAGCTTGATCGAAACAGCAATATGCTTAAAAAATGACTTTAAAAATGTTATATAAAGTCTAAAATAATGGTTGGTACAAACATATAAGTTTTAGACCATTATCTAAGCTTTTCATTGGATTATGAATTATCCCAATATCTCTCTTAGTTAAAAAGTTATGCCCTATTTAAGAATCATGCATCGAGAGAGAAATTAAACGATAATTACTAACAAAGTTAAGCTTAAGTCTAAAATAACAAACCTACTTATACTATAATATTTATCCTAAACATAGATATTCAAATACTAATAACAATCTTTACTAATGATTTGAAATAAAAATTCACAAATAAGGTATTTATTATTCCACTTCTCTTT
>JAWDEX010150167.1:0-22925 GCA_035221805.1 Trichilia hirta | reverse complement strand
AGGTTAGAATTCTACCAATAAATAGTTTAAAACTTGTAGATATTTTCTTTCTCTTTGAAAAATTTTAATTTACTCCCAAACACTAGCTTGTCTCTTTCACTGTCATCCTCTAAATCCTTGATCTAATGAGAAATTATTATTTTTTACTAGTGAAAAATGTTGATTTCTAGAGTTTTTTAGCAAGAAATAGGAGATCAATCGATAGAAAAATAAAGAATTTAGAGAAAATTTAAAAGGATAGGTTTTGAGTATATTTTTTGTAGGTAGTAAGTATTTATAAAGAAGAGGAAGAATAATAAATCAATTAGCCCCTTTAAATTCGATATAAATACATATGGGTTGTGAAATACCATTCTATCCTTGAAAAATATGGAAAGAGTGGTGAAGAATGCACTTGGATTAGGCAAAATAGACTTTTTATAAGTGAAAATTATGGCTCCTAAAGTCACAGTGCATATTTTCGCCTAAAAGTGTCGATATCTTTGCCTTGGGTATTGATACATTTGAGTTTTCCTTTAATTTAATGTACTTTTCGTCAAAATATATCGATACATTTTTATTGGGACCCCAGACTCTCCTTTCAGTCTGCAGAAAGTATCAATATATTTGCTGTGCCTTCAGCCTGCGTATTAATATCTTTGGGAGAAGGTATCGATCTGTTGGATCGTAAGTATCGATACTATAGCTCTTAATATCGATATAATGCTAATTCTTCAGTTTTTAGCTTATATATTGATAACTTAGGGGAAAGTATCAATACTTTTAAATGTAGACATTGATACTGTAGCTTTTAATATCGATACCTTTGCTGACTCTTCAACCTATATATCGATACATCAAGACGATGTATCTATACTTTTGTTTTGCACAGTACACACCTCTTTACAGTAATACTGTGCATTATATATCGATATATTTTAAGAAATGTATCGATACTTTTGGCTATCCATCAATACTTTAAGAAAATTTTCATTTAAATCCCTCACAAAAATTTCATTCAACCCATTAAATTGGCAAATATCATTCGGGTCCATTTACAATACCATCTTTCTTAACTGTATTCCAAAATCAATGACTCATCCTCAATTCTGTGCTAATAGTCTCTCGTTTAAACTCAAGTACAGCCTAAAATATCAAACAAATTTACAATATTACCCCCACATTACACGATATAAGTTTACAAATGTTTATTTTTTGTAATAGTCCATCTTAGTACAAATATTTTTTTGAAAAGTTTTATACCCAATTTCAATATTTTAAAGTTCATATACACTTTTTATGCTATCACCATCTATACTAAAATTACAAAAATACTCTTAGATATAAAAATTATCAAAATACCCTTAATTTTAAAAAATTGATCTTACACGTAGTTTTTTGCCTTTTGTCGGTCATTTTGGGGGAGCCAAAGTGTCTTTCTCTAGCATCCCCAACCAGGTGGTCTAAATAGTAATTTTTCATCAGGAGTTTGATCTGCTCTTTTAAGTAAAAAAATTTATTGGTGTAATGCCTATATCACTCATGATATTCACAAAATCAATTGCTGACTTGCTTCGCTTTTTCTAATTTGATCGGAATCGACTTCGTTATGTAGAGGCTACTACTTTTTACGTGGTATAGTACCTGCAAGAGAGAAACTCTCAAAGGAGTAAAGTTCCTATCCTGCAGTTGTGCCATTCTTTTTTATTCATCCTTTGAGGTTAGCCTCTTAATCATCTTGTTCTTTTGATCCTGTCTGGGGGATTTGTCACTCTTCCCTTCTTTTCTCGAGTTTCTTTGCTCTTTGCTCCCTACTTTTGGTTTAAAAAAAATACTCCTCAAGGTTACAACGCAATCACTCTTTGCTCTTGTCTTCGTAGCATCACCTAATCTTTAATCTTTATTTCATTAAATAGCTTCTTATGAGTGGCTTTGTAGGTGGTAACAGATCGCTTACTGATTACATATCAACCTCTCTCTACACTGAGTCCTCTTTGCAATCCTTCTAATGGTAAGAAATAATAAAATGCCCCAAGGTCGATAACTTCATCATGGTACCTCTCAACAAAGCTCCTTAGACTTTTATTAAGGCCCTATAGGAGCAAAAGTAAGAAACTTGTGCTACAGGCGATTTGAATAGTGCCTCAAAGTTTCTCTAAAAGTGCTTGACTTAATTGCCTAAATATCTCAATAGTTTCTTAGGGAAGGCTTCTAAATCACCTTCGGGTCTGCTTTTCCAAGGTTAAGGAAAAAAGGTGGCACACTTGAGACTCAGTTAACCTCTAAATCAACATTATTTTTTTAAATATATTAAGATGCAGCATCGAATCAATTTTTTTAATATATAGAGTAATTTATGACATTTTAAACTTTTGAGGGATGGTTAACTCTAATATACTTCTAGTAAATGAGGAGTCGCTATCTCTCTTAACTTCAAAGTCTTCACTTAAACTTTGAATCAAATTTACCCTCATACCAACCCTAACTTTCTCTAATATTCTTTGAATGCACGCCTCTAAATCTTGCTATTCCACCGCTTAAGTTATAGGGGGGCAAACATTATTATCTCTAGACATTATATCGTCGAACTGTGATCTTAAGTCCATAGTGGTCCTCCCTGGTCTAGTGTTCTCGCGTGCCTTTATTTCTAGACTACATAGAGTGTCAGACACTCTCTGTTCAGGGAGGTTGAGCCTTTAAACCTGGGCATTTTGATTCCACATCCTAGGGCTTGCATGCGACTCTTCATATTTTTCCTTTCTTTTCTATGCCATAGGATGGCGAGAGCTTCCTAGTGCTAGAGTAACTATAGGGCCCTTATCCTTGTTTTGCTAAGGGATTGCATATGACTTTTTAATACGAACTTTTGTGTTGGCTGTTCTACAGTGATGAGTTGGCTTGTATTGTCGTGACAAGTTTTTTTAAGTATGCTTGGTAGTGTAATTAGGGTTCATGCAAAATTTTTGTATACAATATTCCTTGCTTGGTGAAGCATATAAGATGCATATCTGTATGTTCACTGAAGAAGTCATTTTTCAACTCTTTGCATTTGTGATTCAGGAAAACATTTTAGATTTTCCTTCTTTCCCATAAGGAATGCGTTTAAACGGCAAAGATTGGTGATAAGATTACCCAAACTTACAGCATGTGGATTATGAGCCTCCATTCTTCAGAAGCTGCTCAGAGGAAGAAGCTCACAATCTGTGGACCAAAAGTCCTTTGAAAATGGTGGTTGGAACGTTAACAGCAAGCATTTTGTATTAGCTCTTAAGGTAAGGAACACAGATTTTTTTAGAGGGCTATGATTTAGTTCTGCTGTTTCAAAAATTTAGATCGTTGTTTCATGGAGATTTCTACAGGTAAAGAGTGTAGTTGATCCTTGTGAGGATGAAAATGACGATAAGCAAGATGATGAAGTTAGCTTAGGAGCCGATTTTGTACAAAGGGTCAGGTCTTCTGAATCTGATAGTGAGGTGAAGTGACAACTAAATTTATGTCTACAAACTTAAGCATACGTACGGTACAGCTGTTTGAGTGATATGGAAAATGTTTTATTATTTCAGGATACAAATCACTGGAAGCTAGTACATAGTAGCGCCAATTGGTAACTACATCAACTGCTTTAACTTCTATTTTGCTGTGTTTCAACAAATATTTTATCGAGGGAATCGCCGCTAGAATTAACAATGCTGGTCATCTTGGCAGATAAACAACAGCAAGAAGAAAATAATCGAATAGTCGATGAAGGTATTTCTTTTCATGATATTTTTCCGCTTTACCCTCCGAAACTATTTATGGCTCCTACTGCTATTAGATGTAATTTACAGGGTTCTAATTTAAAATGTAATCTGTCATATGCTGTGTAGATACTCAGGATCCAGAGGAAGATGAACAACAATTGGTCAGGATAAAGGACTGGCTCAACTGCCATCACCATACTGTTGAACTTTCTCAAGTCCTATCAAATTTCCCTGACATCTCAGTGGTAAGAGATACAACTTTTCCTATTCCAGGTTTCTGTTTGACATACTTTGACAAAACCGATTATCAGTGCAATAGCGACTTAGATTATTTTGTACATTCCGTATATTCTTCAGATAATCTTTATTTCGCAATTTTTACTCCAATGATACAAGTTTTTTAATGGTTTTGACTCAGGCTTTGACTGAAGGTAAATGGAGTTTCGCTTAAAGTTTGAACAAGAGAAATGTAAAATGCCGGATTTTTAAACTCTAACAAGTTCGCTGCTGTTTTCAATTCTTGATGGCATTTCAGAAATAATAGACAAGCTTGTGAAAGAATGTCTCTTGTCAACAGCCGGAAAAGACGCGTACACTATAAACAAGCAAAAGGTCTTTTTTCTGAGTTTTTAGTTCTCGTTTCTGTTTGTTCTTATTGATAAACCAAACTGCTCTCCTTAACTGCCTGTTTTGAAGCACATTTACTTACCTTCTGTGAAACACAATAGTAGAAATTTGATTATGAATATTGGTGAAGGAGGAAATGGATGGAGTCTCACTTGCGGAGAAAACTCCCCAGGTAGAAGTTCCAATGCACGCGAAGGTTAGCATGCTTTTTGCTTATTCATGAGGTGACACGTACGGCGATTTAATCTGTGCACCGAGTTTTGTTGAAATTCATGGAAGCAGTTCCTTAATAAATATTTTGTGCTAAACTACCGAGCCTTCTGTTTTCTAGTGTTTGCTATACTCTATAAAATATTGGAATTAAAATCCGCATTTCGACAAACCCATTTAGTTTGTAATGCATTTGAAACCATTTATTTTCATGAAACTTTTTACAGCTCAGAAATCCTTTTACTTAGAATGTAATTATCCAGGAAGTTGAGTATTGAATGGCATGGATTGTCTGACATGGAATATTCTGATCCTGAAATTGCTGTAATATCAGGCTCTGTATCATGCACTTACAATGAACTATGTAACCATTGCAAAGCTTCAGAAAAAGTTAGACGGAGAAACGAATCAATCAACTGTGCGCAAACTAATTGACAAAATGGTCCAAGATGGTTATGTTGAAGCCAAAGGGATCCGTAGGCTAGTTTTATGAAGTCTAATTAACCACCTCTCACTTGGCGTAATTTTGGAGGGCAACATTATCTTAGTTTACTTTCTAGTAATTTACCTTAATTGGACACAGGAAAACGCGTGATTCACTCCAGTCTGACTGAGAAAAAGCTTATGGAAGTCAAGAAAGCATTGGATATTCATTTACAATCTTCGTTCCCTGCCGCATAGTTATATTTTGTTTAATATATTCTAATTTTGTTATTTCTTGACAGGTTGTGCAAACTAATGAAACACATAACAAGTCCGGCCATCAAGAATTGCACAAAATGGGTACCTAACCTAATCTATTTCTTTCCTTCTAAAATAGAATTTAGCCTATGGTTCTTTTTTCTATTTCAAATAGTTGAAATAGATAGTTGACAAGTAAAAAATGTCGCTTTGTTATCAGGAAGCAACTACGTGGACATGTCCACATGTGGTGGTCTACACTCTATTGGATCTGATCTCACACGCACAAGGGGCGGATCTGACATTCACCTGAATGATTCTGTTAGAAGTGAGCACTTGGAAACACTCCGACAAGCCGGGCCGAGGTTAGTTAGCGTGGTGTCGAAATTTTTTACTTGGGATAATAATTTCCTGCGAACATCTTTTGACAGGTAATAAATAGATTGTTTACAATTGGTACTGTGCAGCCAGTCGCTTCAATAGAGAGTTTTGTACCAGGAAATGCGAACATCAGGGCAAATGGAGACACAAACTACTGTGACGAGGCCGACAATGTTATCTGTATCAGATCTACACGAGAGAAAAGGTGCAGGAAAACAAGCACGGTATGCTTCAATTTCTTAATGGGTAAAACCAGTAAGGTACATGGATGACATTTGCTAGGAGAGTGAAAAATACCATGTTTCCTTCTGATGTCGTTATGGATTTGTTTTAACATAATTTTCGCAGGTTAAAGAGCCTATTCTTCAGTATTTGAAGCGTCAGATATCACAAACTGTTTGTTTTTGAAACGCTTCGAGTTCATGAAGCTACTGGGTCGCCTCTGTAAACCATAGATGCAGAATTGCCATGTTCATGTCAGCTTACGTATCTCTTTGGAGTACGCTGCGGTTGTTGGAGAATGCTTTTAGCTTTCCTTCATAGACCTGGGGTTTGCCAGAGTGGAAAAAACATAGCCGTCTGATTTGGTTTTTTCTATTTTTTGGCGATGGTGATGGGTTATTAAATGGAAATTGATCTGTGCATGCGTTTTTCATTGATATTAATGGTGTTTTTAATCTTTATAATGCAAAATATTGCTATTTGTGACGTACGAGTAGGAATAAAGTATCAGTTTTCAGCATAACAAATGAATGCCTTTCCATTGACACGAAAAAACTTTTCCTACATATACGTGCATCACAATTTAGTAACCCATCATTGTTATTCTGCTTCACCCGATTTTTCTCAATCTGCCATAACAAAACAGATAGATAAATATATATACATTTGTACTTTCCTACTTACATGTCTTGGGATATTCGAAAATCCAAACTCACCGTGCGCAAAATGCTAGAAGATTAAATTGTTTTTAGATTCATTTCGATATTTTAAACAATTTACTTTTTAACTCAATGTGAAAATTTGGTAAAAATATATTTAAAAAATTTGTTAGAATTTTAGACGTGCCCATAACATTATTTAAGATTTTTTACTTAACCTTAAATGCAATTATTTCCCCGGTTCAAAATTAAAAAGAAATACTCTGATAAATTTAATATGTAGAATTTATATTTATAACGATAACGACAAGTGAAAATATTAAATTTTAAATATTTATATTTAAAAATAATAAATTTAAAATTACTCATATTTATATATTTAAATTTATTCAAAATTTATATTCATTCATATTTCATATTAAAACACATACCACCCACTGATTTTTTTAAAATTGAACGTCGACTGTATAAATGATATTCATTATTAGAAAAAAAAAAAAATTACACGAGACTTACTTATTAAAATTTGTATCTTATACAATGGGATGTTTAAAGACAGTTATTTGATATATAAATTAGAAATATAATAGAATGTTAAAACAATGTATTCAAATTTAGATTTGAAGAAATAAATTTTAAAAAGGATCGTGTGTATTTTATTGAATTTTTATTAAGACGCTTTTTTTTTTTTTTTTTTTTAAATATTTGAGATCGAGAGAAAGGCATAAAAGGTTTATAGATGAAATAAATAATAAAAATATGAATAAAAATAAAAATATTATTGTTATATAATAAAATATTAGTAATAATATATGTTTAGAAATTTGTATTCTTAACATTACCAATTTTATATACTTCTATTTATATGTGAATGGATATTTATAAATTAAACGTTTAATAAAAATAAATAAATTATTTTATTATTAAAAAAATATTTTTGATTTTGTTACGTTAGCAAGTTAATAGAAATATAGAAAACAATTACAACATACACGCTTTTATGAATAAAAAAATATTTTGTAATATAATAATTGCTTTGCTGTAGGACGGAGCGTCACTCCTAAGATAATTATGTTGCAAACTGTTAGTTAGGCATTATGCTGTAAGAAAGGAAATAGTAAAATCAGTAAATATATTTTTAAGAGAGAATATTCACTATTTTCTATATCTAAAAATAAAAAATATTTTTTCAAAATGAAATCAAACTATCAAACCACTTGTAATTTTCATTCATTTTTCCTCAGATAAAATTTATAAATTTTTTTTTTTATTTGAATGTAAATGTTAAATAATAAAATTAAAAATTTCACACTAAAAAAATAAGCAAAACTCTTGACATTTTAATAAGAGTTTGTAAGAGTGAGAATAGCACTACTTTTATTTCTATTGCTCGAGCTAAGACTGAACCTAAAATTTTATATGAGATCGGACTAGCAAATAAATATTTATTATACAGAATCTTATAAATTTTTATAATAAAAGTTATTTTTATAGATTATATGTTAATTAACCATTAAAAATTAAACAACTTTAATAATGATTCTATAATAAATTCTTTTAAAATAATATATATCATATAGAAAAATATAAAAATTTTTAGAGATAAAAAAAGATTGATATTAATTGTAAAGCTATAATAATTATTAGTGAGCAAATTTTTTTTGACAAAATTTTATGGGCTATATATATAATTTTACAATGCATAAATTTTTAATACAACCCTTATCAAATAATATATTTTAATAATATATTATTAATATAAAAATATAATCAAATGAAGGATGTTCCCTATTAGTTTAGATATATGAAAAAATTAAAATTTTTGAATATTAAAAGTATTTTTATTTTAATTATAGAAGAAATAAATTAATAAAAAATAAAAAGAAGAATTATGAATTTTTTAAAATTATCTATAAATTATAAATTTTATAATTTTAAAACATCAATAATGTTACTATAATTAGCTCAAATTAGAATTTGTAATTTTTTAAAATAAAAAATATTAGTTGAAGAAAAATAATAAAAATTTTGATAAATTCATAAAAAATAAAAAATAAAAAATAGCTGATGAGATAAGATAAGAGACGATAGTCCAATGGATTTATTATACAGTATAATGCTATTTTTTTAACCATCTATTTAATATATTAATATGATATTAATGGTTAGATATTTAAGAATTAATAAAACAATGTGTATATATTCAATTATTCTTTTAAATCAGTTCTTGTATTTTAAAAAAAAATAGTTAACATTAAGAATCTATATATATTATTAATTTACTAAACTTAAAACTTAAATATATAACTATTATTATTCATAAAAACAAATATTTTTTCTTGGGTTAGCCGGGCCTAGCTCTGCCCCTGGTTTGAGCGAACTGCCAAAGAAATCAAAGTCAGCCGACTCATGATTTAGCACTTACAATCTAATGAATATAATATTTGAATCGGGATAAGATTGCACTTGTGACTTCGAAATCTCTCAATTATTCTAATCTCTTTTTAATTGTTGATTTTGCTTTATATATATAAGAGAAAGTTTTAGATGTAATTGATGCATTATATTAATAGTATTGATATGCACCATCTTAAATTTTATTGGGCATAAAATTATAGAAATAGGTTTCACCTATTCATTCAAGATAGGGCTATTTTTAAAAAAAGTTGTAAAAATAGCAACCTGGTTGTGTGAATTGGTAAAGCCTAACACTCTCCCTATATATTTCAGTTCAAACCATTTTTTTTTTTTTTTTTATGAGATAAAGGCATGATTTATTAAGTAATGGAAAAATAAAAAACAATACCATATATGATAATTTAAACTCTTCCTTGTATGGCAACACCTACGCCCGAATTATTATTGTATCATTGCAGAAGATATATATTAGAAGAAAATAATGTTCACAAATTAAATAATAGGCAAGCTTTCATCATAATTTTCCCGCTCCCCAATATCTGACGGTTAACGATTGCAGATGCAGTCGAGCATGAAACCCTCCAATGAGGAGGACCACGCAATAAGGAAGTTTCCTTAGATATATCGAAAGCAACCCGTACGTCATTAACTTCCACGTGTCTCTCTCGAAGCCATTATTTTCACCCAGAAAGCTTGTAACTGGGCCTCACCTTCCAGAAATCAGAAATTCCGTTTAGTTTATAATGCAATCGGGCCCATTTCACCGCCAAAAAATATAACAGATCTAATTTCGTCCGTCAGATTACACCACCGACTCAGATTTAATGATACTGGGTTCTCCATGGGTTTGTAAAATAAATGAGAGTACTCCTCCAAAACCATCGGGTGGTATTTCCGTTACACAATTGATAGAAGCTGATATCTGAAGCAAACCAATAGCTTGTCATTTCTCGTGATCGAAGGTAATTCAGTTTTGCTTAGTGAAGGCATGGATACTGAGAGCGAGAGAAAAAAGCTGGAGCACCTAGGATTTGTGAGGATGGCTGCGATGTACGCGCTGGTGTGGTTGTCGAGTTTGTACGACTACGCGAAGCGCAACTCGGGACCGTTACGTTCTGCTGTTGGAACCGTTGAGGGCGCCGTGACTGCCGTGGTCGGACCTGTCTATGAAAAATTCAAGGGCGTACCGGATGATCTGCTCGTTTATCTTGATAAGAAGGTATTTTTTGTTCCTTTTTTGATCAATTGTGTTTTTTTAATCTTTTTATTCTGTCAAGATATAGAATAATTTGTGGCTTGTGACTACAATTTTTGCGCGATATCTGTTTGTTAGATCAAGTGTTTTTGGAATAATTTAAGTTTTCTGCTTCTTTCGAAGTTAATTTGTTATGTGATTGTCTCTGCTCTTGATTTATTTGGTTTTGTTGTTTCGAATTTGAATGGAGAAAAGCTTACATCTTGTAAAGAATTTATCGCGGCTTTTAGATCTTTGATTCATTGAATTTAGTTCTTTTATGCATGATTTATAAATAAGATTTTACTTTGCAAATGAAGTCAGTAACTATTGTTGTGGTTATGTAGTATCTTTTTTATTTTCATTTATTTTTTATTGCTATCATTATTTGGACTCGGTTGAATTCGTTGTAGAGCAATCTTAGATATATGGTCGATTATCCGCTTTAAAAAAAATAAAATAAAATAAAATAAGCAAGTTTGGATTTCTGACCTGCGTGTTATTGCTACTCTCTTGATACGATTCTTTTGTGTAGGTCCTTTATGTATATGGTTGGCATTGAACGTGGTTTTGAAATTATTTAAGTAATAACTCATAGAACTGATTAGTTAGTGCTGGATGTTAATTGGCTTTTATGTCCCAAGTCTCTTACTTGGAACACGAGTCGATTTGATTTCTGTTAATGGGACAATCTGAGTAATTAACTTAATTGATAACTGCAGGTGGGCGAAGCTTCACACAAGTTTGATGAGCGTGCTCCACCATTGGCTAAGCAGGTTGTCAGCCAAGCCCATTGTTTGATTGAAAAGACATCAGAGAAATCTCAAAAGCTCATAAGCGAGGCTCGGACTGGGGGACCTCGTGCAGCTGCCCACTATGCTGCTGAAGAGTCTAAGCATCTCCTGCTAACAAATTCTGTGAAGGCATGGGATAAACTTAACCACTATGCATTGTTCCACAGAATGGCAGAGATAGCTGTTCCTACAGCTGCACACTGGTCTGAGATGTATAACCAAGTTGTTGAGAGCATGAACAAAAAGGGTTACCTTGTCTTCAGCTATTTTCCTTTGGTTCCTATTGATGAAATAGCTAAGGCTTTTAAGCAGAGTGAACCTGAAAAAAAAGTAGATGAAACTGAAAAGGATTCAAGCTCAGATTCAGATTAAGAAGTTACTGATGAGCTTGCTTGAACTCCTGATCTGGTTTGCAAAATTTGAAAAGCTTTGTTGGTTTGGCAGTTTGGTATCAATGTCGATTGTAATCACTCCGTAAATGAGTCTTACGACTTAAAAACTCTTTCCATATGTAAATGGTCATAAATGGTTCATAAATTCTGTTGCTGTAGTTTGTGCGTATGTTTTCTTTTTTTCTTTTTCATTTTTTCCAGAATCATAAGTGTATTGGTAAGAACCTCTAATTATGTGGATGCCAACAGTTTGATGCCTTTTAATGTCAAACTTTGAGTAAGCATTTCAAAGCAGAGCATCAACATGAGTTGGTCGTTTTGGGCTATGATTATCCTTGATTGCATCACACCTGAGTTGGTCATTTTCTAATGTTGGAGCAACCACAATTTATTAAAGCTGTCATGCATGAAACGAAATGCTGTTGGCATTTCTAAGCTACAGGAGCAGCCGTTTGATTGAAAACCACCACTGAGAATCAAATCACCATGTATATGTAAGGTTTGCATGCAAGTTTATTTATGCATACAAGAGAGTAAGGTTTGCACGGGATGTGAGTTTGTTTATGCACACAAAAGAATTATATGCAAACCTCGCAGGGGTTCAGCCAAAAGATACATTTCATTCCGCAAACCAAAGTTAGAAAATTATTCAAACTTATAAACCAGTCTGCAACAGTGAGCTATTACAACCCAGCTGACATTTATGCAACACACATAAACTGTTCAATAAAATGGGGAAAAAAGAAACTAAAGCAAGCTTACTACACCATCCTCCTTTGAGAAGCTCTCAATCATTTTTCCCTCACTTGGAGCTTTCTGCATCAATGAAAGAAAGGAACAGTGAGAAATGTGAAATTATAATTATAATTATATTGTTCGGACTATATGAACTTCAATAATCTTCGGATCATTTGCAGTGCCATAATCAATATTTAACATATTAGGGGTCATATGAAATAAAAACTGAAAAAGGAATTATTTTAAAAACAGTGCTAACTACTTCCTTGCTCAAAAGATATATTGAACATAACTGAAGTTGCTATGGTAAAATGTCCCATCTTGCAAATAATTAGACATACAGAAATAATAAGAGAAAAAAAATAAAATAAAAGATCACTGACATCATCATTTAAGATAAGAATAGCATATGCTCAACACATATCTTTACAGGATAATCTTTCGAGAATTTAAAGTTCAACACTAGATGTAATTTCTACCCTATCATATCAGGTAAAACTGTATAAGGACCTCCACAAATTTCTTAAAGTAATGTATCAACATCTTAAGTTCACACCACATCCAATGAAGTTAGCCAGATCAGCATACTGGTTTAAGTATCAGTTGTCAAGTGATTAAATATTTATATATATACAATTTGGAACCCAAAGGTATAGATAAATATGTGAACAATAAATCTAAAAAATAATACATGTAAACATTAAGCATGTCCATGTTTAAGATAATTGTGCTACAAGAGGTACCATCGCCTGGCAGCTTCAAAACCTAGTCGTTGATTGTTCTACATCATGTAATTTTGCGGCACTAAGGATGCGTTTGGCAGTGCTAATAGCCTCATTTGGATTATTTTTAAAAAAGTGCTCATCAAAATTAAATTAGCATTTCTAGTAATTTTATATTTAGCATCTACCAAGGTGCTAATTACTTAAACGGGTAGCAATTCAGATTTAAAAATTTTTGGTAGTTCCTAAAATGCCCTCAATTTATTGTTAGCAAATCATTAGTATATTTTTACCCAAAAAAATCTGATTGTTTCCAGCAGATTATATGTATAAACCAACAGGTATATTTGTGTTTGTTTATGGATAATCATTAAGTTGATTGGTTATGTCTTGCTAATTAATCATTCTTCATTTTTGTTTTTGTTAATGATTTGGTTCACTGTAATTGATTATGCCATTGATGTTCTTTATGCTAATTGGCTTTGTTCTTGTCTGTTAATCTTCTGATTTTGTTTTTGTATTCCTTTTGTGATTTTGATAGCTTCCATGATTCTTGGTGAAGTGATTAAATGAATTACAGAGTCAAAGAGTTTGCATTTTCAATATGCATTCGGATCAGATTCAGCCCATTTTGATCCTTGTGTTTGTTTGGGATAATCATATTTTCAATTTAAAAGGATATGTTCGATTTCTTACTATGGATTCTTAATACTGAATTTTTTTTTTTCTTTTTCTGATTAACCTTTTGAGATTCCATACTGGCAAAAAATATCAATAGAAGTAATTGAAGAACAAATGGACTTTTTCCAAAAAAGATTGGCAATTTTGGACAACTTTGGAAAGAAAGGAAATTGGGTAAGGATGGGATTTTGGAAGACAAACGATTAGTGTTAGTAATGAATGGGCGGATAAGAAATTGAAGGTTCCCATTTTATTTTATTTTTATTAAGGTTGGGCACCCTAGAAAGGTTTATAGCAAATATTTTGGAGCTGGTAGTGACAACAATAGTGAAAGACGTGAGGAGTTTCTGCTTCAGCTTTTGGTGATGAACAGTTGGATACCATTGTAAATGCAATCACATAAGGAGAAAGTAAACAAAAGATAAGTCTGGTTGCAGTGTTGAGAAAATGATGTAAATTGATGAGGGAATATCTAAAATTGTTGATGATAAAGATTTGTTCATGAAAGTTGCTATTACCTTAACTAAGAAGACGAATACAAAGATGTTTGTTGCATTAAAGCCACCAAATCAACAAGTTATTAGGATAAAGCGTAAAAATATTTGATTTTGTCTTATTTCTACTATGAATATATTAGATATTTTGAAAATATATTATATGAAATCTTTTTATTAGATCATTGTCGGGTTAAAATTAGTATTATTTTCTTTATTCATAATAATTGTTTACTTTTATATATTTTAATGTTAAGTAGATAATATAAATTATATGAAAAATATTAAATATAACAATGTTATTACTACATGAATAGTATTTTAAATAAATATTTTTATTTATTATAATTATATTTAATTTTATGTAATTATTAACAGAAAATATAAATAATGTCTATTTAGGTAATTTGATTTACAAACGTGTTTTTTTAAAATACATCCAAATAATTGACTCAACACTTGTATCTAGATATAAGTGCTTTTGATACTTACTAAACAACTCCTAACATTTTTTTAAAACTTCTAAACTAAAATATGCTAAACAATACAAGCACTACGCATTTTAGCGCTTTGAACATGCTTTCTTTTACTCTTACACCAAAATACCAATCAGCGAAAACCAAAAAATTGTCAAACATTAATGAAATCTACGGATCATGAATTGTGACACAAAGACCCCATTTTCCAATATGCACTCAAAGCATTCTATATAATTACTAACCACATGCCACAAAAATGAAATGTGAGAAAAAATATTCCAAATTTCAAAAATTAAAGGCTCACGATAATCACCGTGAAGCAAACAAATACCAAATATAAATCATTGGATCAAAATAATGCTGAAAATCAAACCTGGAATTCATTTGGTGGTAGAAGTGGTATCATAGCTGTGAAGAAGGAGATCATCATACGGGTCCCTTCTTCCCTGCACCTGGCTAATCTGAGCATCCCAACGGAGCTGGGCATTATGTCGCTCAAATGTCCAGAACCCATATGGACGCAAAGGATAGCTCCACATCTCTTTTGTCTTATTGCACCTTTCTTTCCTCTCATACAAACGCTCCCTAAATTTCCTGTCCCTCTCTTTCGGATCCTCCATTAATCTCAAAATCAAATTCTCCGCAAACTCCATTATAAACCCCATCTTTCACTTCTCTTCCTATAAATCAGTAATTCAAATCAACCTAAATTATTCATTCGAATAAAAATCTGCTTCTTGCACTACCAATTTCCTTTATCAATACAAACTAGTAATGGGAATTTATGGGATCACGTAGTTTTCGAATGAAACACAGAAACAGATTAAAAAACATAATCCAAAAACAAAAAGATTTCTACAAAAGAATCGATCGTTTATTCCGATTGATCTTAGGAATGAATGAGAAAATGTCTGTCCTACCATGAAACAACAGTACTCACCTGATTCAAAGCTCAGAAGTCGCGAAGCAGTGCAGCGTTTTGATTTGGATAGGATTGTTTTATTCTCGAGTCACTTGCGGATGAATTGAGGCTTTAGCGGCTTCACTCAGCTCCAGCCCGTAATTAATTCTAACTGGGCCTTCAACCTTGGTCCTAATCCACTGACTAGGAGTAATGGACATCTAAAAGTTTTCTTAAGCCCCATTTGAATTCTCAACCAACGAGCTCTGGACATCCCTCGTTCATCTTCCAATTTGGGCTACTGAGTTGCACTGAAAATCGGTGATATTAGGTTGGTTTTAGTGATTGTAATGGCACAGTTGACATACTTGTAGTCCACTGTTTGGGGGGTTCAAATATAAGGCCTAGATAAAGTATGAGCCGAAGAGAAAGAAAGTCGGTCTAAGGTCTAATTATTTGAAAATTTTATTTATAAAAAAAAAAAAAAAAGAAAAAGAAAAAGAACGAGGATAAATGATCAGTCAGACATAAAAGGGGATCACTATAATTGCTTTTCCATTCTTTCAGGAGAAAAAGACCATATCCGATTTCCTAAAAACATCTAAAGAAAGGCTTCATTTTTGAAAATATTCAGCTTGGGTTTCTATTTTGACGGGGTTTTTCATGGTATGGCATTTTAAAATTGTATGCACCTGCAGTTGGATATTCTAGAAAGAAATAATATGGTTTCTATAAAGATGTCACTAAAAAACCATTATCGGCCAGTAGCAGAACAAAAGAAGGTAATTATACAATTTGGAAAATTTGATATATCTTCACTATGGATTGTTGCTACCAACTCAACTCTCTGCCTTCCAAACCTTTGTAATCTGTCTGGGCGGCTTTGACACCAAACCAGCCTGTGAATGATGATCATTGTGAATTGCTTCCTCATCAAATTTTGTAAGTTTATTTATGACGTAAATGGACGCTTGTTTTGTTTATTTACAGGTTGATTTTAGCACTTTGATTCGTAATTTTATGATCACAAAATATGACTTGTAACTCATATATATCATTCTGACACTATTCAAGGTACAATTAAACAAGTTTAATGAATCGTATGAATATGGCCGCACTGCATAGTTGTTACTTGTATAAGAATTAATGAAATTTTAATCTTTTTTTACCCTTACATAAAGCTTAGCTTTCTACATGGATAGATTTACCACATTGCTTGAAATTTAAATGCATAAATAAACTTCTGATTTTGAGGTTTCAACTCTTTTAAGTGCTCTTCGCCCGTTGTTTGATGCCTCAGATTACCTTTAATTTTCCTTTTCCAGTTGAACTTTTTCCTCTATTAGAATTGAGAGAAGTAGGTTTTCCTTCGTGCATGTTGAATATGTTTTGGAATTTATGGCGGGTAGTCCCGTTTTATCGTTGAAGCCCGACATATAGTCCTTTCTCTTGGAAGTTTTCTTCCTCATGTTTCTTGGCTCCTCTCTTTCTCATGAATTTTACTTGGCAGGCAAATAATAGTAACTAATAGATGAATGAGGTTCCAGACAACTGTTGTGCAGTGCACGTACAAGATGTGTCAACTCTGTATTTAAGAAATTTTCGCTTGCAATACAGTCCTAATAGGATGCTTCATCGGAATTACACTTTCCCTGGAAAGTTAGAAATTTAAAGCACGGGTAACATTAGTATGCTAGGCATGGGAGTGCTGGCATTTTGTTTTAATGTTATTGTTGGTTCCCTTCAAGTGGTGCAATCCATGTTGAAAACCTTTAAAGCTTCTCAGGACTAGGGTTTGCCTTTTCCACTCAAAATTTGGTCAGATATCAAAACAGAACAAACTCAAATGCCCATTATTGTTGAGAATGAAGCAAAGCAAAATTAGAAGAGAGTTGCTGCAGAGCTGAACCAAGAAGGAACTGCTGACTCGGTGTATGTAAAATTAGATAATTTCCCTGATTTACAATCCAACTCAGCACAAAAGAGCAAAATCTTGGACAACTCAGATTTGGTAAAGCAATCTATTGCAGAGCAGATTAGTACACTAGTCCTCAACACCTGTCATGATCCTAGAAGAAATCCTCCTTACAATGCTAACTAATTTCATACGTGTATTAGTGTAATTAGTTACAAATTAATTACGGTTATCAAATTGTATATATATAGTACATTTTGTTTTGAAAACAGTAGGAATGTGAATGAAAAAAATGGCAGCGGACATTTTCTCCGTTTCTTCATTTCTTATCATGGTATCAGAGCCATTGAAGCTTTGAAGCTTTGCAAAATGGCAAAGAGCAGTACAAGTTCAAGTGCTAATCAAACAAACATCAATCCTATTAAACCTCCTACGAGCAATGCCACCCTTGTTTTCCCAGCACCTATTAAACTAACAAATCTTTCTGCTTTGGAAATCCCAGGTTCTGCCATCTGTTCGAGCAAATGATCTTGAAGGTTTTATTGATGGCAGTGAGAAACCACCGAGAAAGTACAACACAATGGTAACAGAAACTCAAGAAACTATGATCTATATCAATCCAGATTATACAACTTGGCAGAAACAAGATCAAACTCTAATGAGTTGGCTGCTGTCTTCACTATCAGAAAGTGTCCTAGTAACAATGATTCAATGTTAGTCATCCTTTGATGTCTGGAACACTTTGGAAACTCAATTTGCTGCACAAACAGTAGCTAGATCTATTCAGTTGAGGTCTAAAATAACAAATACTAAGCAGGATAACATGAGCATGATTAATTACTATAACAAAATCAAGAGACTAGTTGAAAGCATAAGAGCAATAGGTAACATCTCAAATACAGAACTTACCATGTTCCTAATGGAAGGCTTAGGGCCAGATTATAATCTTATAGTTGTAAACATCTCAGCAAATGCTGGAAAAATGACTGAATTAGAGGTATGCGCTGCACTTTTGAGCTTTGAAAGTAGACTAGAAAAATTTACTCATATCAATTACAATGTTGCACCTGGTTTGTCTGCAAATTTTGTTCAAGCAAACAATGGCCAGAGAAGAAATTGGAATGGCAATGAGAGATATATGCAGCATAATCAAAGTAACTATGGAATGAATCAGGGTGGTTACGGAATAGCGAATCAAATGCCAGCAGGTTCCAACTTCAATCAAGTAAGCAGGCCTATGTTTGAAAGAAGCAGAGGCAAAGCAAACAAAGCTAACAAACCAACATGCCAACTTTGCAACCAAATGCCAGCAGGTTCCAACTTCAATCAAGTAAGCAGCCCTATGTTTGAAAGAGGCAGAGGCAAAGCAAACAAAGCTAACAAACCAACATGCCAACTTTGCAACAAAGTTGGGCATGCAGTGGCTAACTGCTGGTACAGATTCAATAGAGATTTTCAGCCTCCAATTACAACAAATGAGAAGACTGGAGAGAAGGGAGCAGAGGTTGGAAACTTAACTGAGCAAGAATGGTTTCTGGATGGTGGTGCAACCAATCATATCACAAACAATCTCAACAATTTGAACTTAGCAGCTGAATATTCAGGTGATGACAAGTTGTCTGTAGGTAATGGTGCAAAACTTACAATTTCACACATAGGAAGTATAGAAATTATTACAAACCACACACATACCATGACACCAATACAACTGAATTCTATGCTTTATGTTTCCTGAAATCACAAAAAATCTCATCAGTATTTCCAAACTACTGCAAGACAATAAAGTGATTGTGTTGTTTTGTGATGATTTGTGTCTTGTTAAGGACAAGGTTCAAGGGAAGGTTTTGCTGAAAGGAGTACATGATGGAGGATTGTACAAGTTAATATTTCCAAAACCTGCAAAAGAATTTCATCCACCTATAGTTTCTGACTCAAGCTTATTTTGTGTCAAAGAAGTTTCAAGTGCTAAAGCACCTGAGTCAATGCTGTCTATATTCTCTTTGGTTTCAAACAAATCAAGCAATGGAGTGTGAGAGCTGAAAATGAAATTGACCTTTGGCATAGAAGGTTAGGACATGCAAATGTAACAACACTCAAACATACTCTTTCTTGTTGTAAAGTTCAAGTTAGAAATGAAAATTCAGACTTAAACTTTTGCAATGCATGTCAGCTTGGTAAAGTTCATAAACTCAGTGTCAAAGCAAGTAATCAAAAGCCACCAAACCTCTTCAATTAATTCACTCAGATTTGTAGGGACCAGCCTCCATCTCATTGAATCAAGGCTACAAGTATTATATCATCTTTGTAGATGATTTCTCAAACTTTACTTGGTTCTTTCCCTTAATCAGAAAGTCAGATGCCTTGTCCATTTTTGCTGTGTTTAAGAAACAAATTGAAAATATTAAACTTGCAAATTAAATCATTTCAGTGTGATGAGAGGTGAATACAAGAGTTTTGAACCTCTGCTGAGAAGTGAGGGAATAAAACTAAGGTATTCATGTCCATATACAACTCATCAAAATGGAAAAGCTGAAAGGAAGCATAGACATCTTGTTGAAACTTGTCTGTCCCTCTTAGCACAAGATGGAATGCCTCTCAAATTTTGGGCAGAGGCTTTCAGCTATGCTATCTATATCATAAACAGAATTTGCACTCCAAACTCTCAGCAATAAAACACCTTATGAATGCATTTTCAGCAACAAACCAGACCTATCTCTTATTAAAGTGTTTAGATGCGAGTGTTTTCCATACTTGAGACCATACAACAAACACAAGTTTGATTTTCATTCTTCCAAATGTGTCTTACTGGGTTTAAATTCTTTGCATAAAGACAAGATGTGCATGCATCACACAGGAAGAGTTTTTTCAAGACATGTAATTTTTAATGAATCTGACTTTCCCTTTGCAAGTGACAAAAAATTTGTTGATAAAAATTCAAAAATTAAGTCAGATGAAAGCACTTTCTTTAATCAATTCATGTCACTAACATTTCCAGTTCATGAAATCAATATAAACAGCAAAAACAATAGTCAATCCTCATTAGGTAACTCAGCAACAAAATACCTTCCAGAATACCTTGAAGACACAGATGAATTCTTGCATAACACCAACACTGAGCAAAGTCAAACAGCTATACCAAATATACCATCACCCTCAGAACAAATGAATCAAATAAATCCATCTGCACCAGAACCTGCACATCTTGCAAAACAAATATCAACTCACCCTATGATGACAAGATCAAAGGCTGGAATATTCAAGCCGAAGATCTATAACATTGATCTTAAAAGCTCCCTTCCTAGAAGCACAGAAGAAGCTCTACAAGATGACCGCTGGAAACAAGCAATGCAAGAAGAATTTGATGCTTTAGAGAAAAATAACACTTGGACACTTGTTCCCTATGATGAAAAGCTGAAGATTGTAGGAAACAAATGGGTGTTCAGACTAAAACAGAACTTACATGGAAGCATCGCAAGATCGAAAGCTAGGTTGGTAGCAAAAGGTTTCCACCAAACACTTGGCATTGACTTCAATGAAACCTTTAGTCCAGTGATCAAAGCTGCACCAATTAGAATCATTCTCATTCTTGCCTTGACAAAGAAATGGGAACTGGGACAAATTGATGTAAATAATGCCTTTCTAAATCGCACTTTGACAAAAATAGTATATATGCATCAACTAGAAAGGTTTGTAAATAACTTAAAACCCCAACATGTGTGCAAGATGAAAAAAGGCCTTGTATGGTTTAAAGTAAGCCTTAAGAGTTTAGTTTGATAAACTCAAAACTGCCTTAGAGTATTGGGGTTTTAGGGGATCAAAATCTGACACATCTTTATTCATAAAGATTACTGAAAATGAAACCATACTTCTATTAATCTATATAGATGACATTATAGTAACTGGAAGTAACACCTATCTAATAAAAAACATAGTTAAAAAGTTGAATAAAACATTTGCACTAAAAGATTTAAGTTAATTAAGCTTATTTCTGAGAGTGAAAATTGTGAGAACAAAAGATTCATTATTTTTATCTTAGAGCAAATACATTCTTGACTTACTAGAGAGAGTTGATAGGAAAAATTACAAAGGAGTTAATACACCTCTTTGTGCTATAACTAAACTTAGTAGATACTTTACCTTAAAAGTTACAGATGGAATCCTTTACAAAAGTGTCATCGGAAGTCTTTAGTATGCAACAATTATAAGACTAGATATAACTTTTACTGTAAATAGATTGAGTCAATTCATGGCCTCACCAAACAAAGATTATTGGACAACATGTAAAAGGGTGTTAAGATATCTCAAAGAAACTATACATTTTGGTTTGAAATTTAATAGAATTTCATAATTGAACTTGGTGGCTTTCTCAAATGATGACTAGAAAGATGATGTTGATGACAAAAAATCAGTTAGTGGACTCTGTGTTTATTATAGTGATAACTTGGTTTCATGGTGCTCTAAAAAGCAATAAGTAGTATCAAGATCAAGTGCTGAATCAGAGCATATAGCTTTAGCAATTGCATGCACAGAACTAACTTAGATTACCTCATCCCTAAAAGAAATAAATCATTCATTATTAAAGATACCAATCATTTAGAGTGATAGTATAAGAGCGGTAGCAATAGCTTCAAATCCAGTGCTACACTCAAGAACAAAACATATAGAAATTGACCTACATTATATTAAGGACAAAGTAACTGCTAAAGAAATTGAAATTAGATATATGACAAGCAATGATCAAGTAGCAGACTATTTTACGAAGGCACTACCTTTTGCCAAACTTGCAAAATTCAAGAACAAGCTAAAGGCCATGCCTAGACCCTTTAGCTTGAGGGGGAGTGTTAAGAATGAAACAAAGTAGAATCAGAAGACTGTTGCTACAGAGTTGAACCAAGAAGAAGGAACGACTAACTTGGTGTATGTAAAATTAGATAATTCCCGTGATCTACAATCCAACTTAAAGGAACAAAATCTTGAATAACTAAGATTTGGTAAAGCAATTCATTGTAGTGCAAGTTGGTACATCAGTCCTTAACACTTGTCATGATCCTAAAAGAAATCCTCCTTGCAATACTACCTAATTTCATATACGTGTATTCTTCTAGCTTGTTCTAGATTTCACTTTTTAGTATAATTAGTTACAAATTAATTACGGTTATTAAATTGTATATATATAGTACATTTTGTTGTTTTGAAAACATATTAATGTAAACGAAAAAAATCACAATTGTTTTTTTTTATTTCTTTATTTTTATCATAAACTACAATTTAAATATTAATTTTGTAAAAAGTTTAAAATTTTATATTAAAAATTTTAATTTGATATATGTTGATGACATTTACGGATCCGAGACTGATTCTTGGCTAAAGTATTCCTGACCCTAGACTTTGCTAATCAAAAAGCTTAGCCCAGAATGATCGCCTCAGTATTTCGATACCCACCTTAATTATCGAGGTGTTCCTTTTTTAATTGCTTAGGCAACCTCCATGCCTCTTTCAAAAACGAGAGTTGTGGATAGGACCAAAAAATATATTATTCAAGTGACTGTTCAGGCGTCCCGTCATGTTAGGTAGTGCCGTACACAGTAAGTTACAGGCACTCATTATTAGGCCAGACCTAATATAAAAGAGTGGTGAAAAGTAGTAAAAAGATTAACC